>LUCH01000846.1:111557-165952 GCA_013368495.1 Paragonimus heterotremus | reverse complement strand
TAGCGACTATAACAAATGATATTTTTGATAGTCGTATTCACCTGTACATTTGTGATGATTTTGGCTTTTTGCCTACTTTTGTTTTAGTCAAGCTATACCATTTGTAATATCTGCCCAGGGGCTACAATGATAACTTGCTCCGTGCCCCGCTAGCTTGACGTGCTTTCTCTGTACACTTTATTTTCCAGGGTCGATACCAATACACAAGGGTCAACGCGCTGAGTCTTTGTTTTCATTGTCGATTGGTTTATCGATAGTAACAATAGACTGGGTAGTAATCTGTTGGACCAGTTCCAACACACTGCTGTAACTGTCAGTACCGGCAGTAAAAGTGTGCTGTAAATCACAAGACGACTATATAGAGTTGACTGAGCATTACAAAATGAATACAGCAGGGTATCTCACGATACCTTTTATTATTGTAAACGGAACAGCAAATGTTTGTCTCCAGTGAAGCATGTTAAATAAAAGAATACAGCCTACACAGTGACCTTCAAGCGGGCAAAATGCTATGTACGGATGAACAAGTACAGTTAATTTTGCAAAAATGAGGGGGAATTATGTATAAATGGACCGGATGCAAAATGCAGGCGTCAGAAGTATCCGGGTAGAAGTTACCAACAGATAGGAAAATCATGCGATACTCTAAATAGCACCAAAATGACAAACAAAATGTATCGCAAATAATAATGAAATAGATTAAATAGACTTACAGCAACCGTTCGGACCAAATTCTCGGACGAAACTCTGTGCGCTATAAGATGGGGTGTGATGGAAATTCAAGAATGTCAAAGTAGTGATTTGCTGGACGGAAACAGAATTTAACGGAGCAACGCGGCTGCCTCTGTTTACCGGTGTGCAATAGATACAGGTAAACTGTGTTCACATGTGTGGATAGTCTCGTTGTCCTGTCAGAGGTAGTAATCAAAATTAGTTTGGCCGGCGTTCCACGTGTAAAACAATTCACTAGGGAGGCGAAGTGGTGTGCCGTAAAATAATTCTGCGGTTGTACAACCGATATCTTTCTTGACAGTCGATCAAATTCCAACCATGACAAGGGATAATTAATCGGCCTAGCGCCGGGGGTCTAGTTGGGCTTTGAAGCGGCTTTCAGCTGACGATGGAAGCGTTCGATCAAGCCATTTGCTGCCGAATGGTATACAGTGGTTTTGATGTGATCCACTCCAAGTAGCCGGCTGAAGTCTCTGAACAGGGCTGATTGAAATAGTGTACCTTTATCAGGGGTTACAATCGTTGGAACACCATAGTTTGAAGTATACTCGTCCATGAACGCTCGCGCAACTGCTTCGGTATTCGTGTTTGGCAGAGGTATTACCACTGGCCAACTAGTGAAACAGTCGACGCACGTCAAGATATACCGATGACTTTTTGAATACGGCAACGGCCCGACTATGTCAACGTGGACGTGACTGGAACGTGTGTCAGGGTTAGCGAATGTGCCGGGAACCGTGATGGTATGCCGGCGGACTTTGCTGCGTTGAGAATCAAGACAAGTTCTCGCCCATTCTTGTGTGCCTCTAGGCATGTCCGGCTACGCAAATCGGCTTGAAATCAGCTTGACGGTGGCACGAATGCTTGGATGAGACATGAAATGAGGTCTGTTGGAACCAGAGTGTCTGGGGTTTACTGGTACAAATGGACAAGGGCCGCCTGTCGCGGTATCGCACATGATTGTGCTTTCGAAGTTGGATAGTGGCAACTTGCCAAGTTTGGGGGAAGAAGGGATGCGACACCGCTGCAACTCTGAATCGTTTTGTTCTCGCGTTAACTCTTTCACATCAATGGCGTGAGTTCGGGGTAGACCACTTAAAGTGACTCTGGACAAGGAATCAGCGACCGTGTTTTCATCTCCTACGATATACCGTATGTCCGTTGTGAACTGGGAAATGTAATCCAACTGTAGAATTTCTCCCGGAGAATAGCGATCGGGCTTGGTGTTGATAGAATAAATAGGCGGTCTGTGATCTGTCAGAATAGCAAAACGTCTGCCTTCCAACACGTGACGAAAGTGTTTAATGACGAGAAAGATGGTCGGCAACGCGCGACCGGAGGTGCCTTCGCGCATTTGCGTTTGTTGCGGCTTGCGGGAGAGAAATGACACAGGCTGGACTTGTCTGTTCGCGGTCTGTTACGGAACAGCGCCGACAGCTAATTAGGATGTGTCAGACTGTAAAATGAGATCCGAATTTTCGTCTACATGCATGTGTGGCAGAGTGATCACTTGCGATAACGCGTCTTTGGCTGCGAAACATACCACCTTGGACGGAGGTGATAAAACGAAATGTTTGGGATTATCTTTTAACAAATCCGTAAGAGGTTTCAACAGCTCCGAACAGTGCTGGATTCATCGGCAGTAGTAATTTACCATGCACAAGAACCGACGTGGTTTCTTCTGGGATTGTTGTGGTTGATAATTTTTAGAGGCAGCGAAATTCTCTGGTAGAGGTTCAGTGCAGTTACGAGTGATTCATTTCCCCAAAAATCTATGGAGTCTACTCCAAAAACGCACTTCATCGGATTTAAGGTTACGCCATACAGATAAAACCATTCGAAAACTGTACGGAGGTGTGACATATGTTGACGTTCGTCCTTGCTGCTACCAGAGTGTCGTCGCTCTGGGAAAACACAAAGTGCAGAACACGCAGGGTTTGGTCAATGAACCTCTGAAAGATCTGAGCTACATTCCGCGACCCTACTGACACTCGGACGAATTCGTACAGTCCAGATGGGGTGGTGATCGCTGTCTTTGCTACGTCTTCTGAAAGCCATGGGGATCTGGTGATATACCTGAACCAAATGAAGCTTCAAGAAAATAGTCATACCCTGCAGATGGATGGAAAAATCGTGAATGTGAAGAATCGGATACTTGCCAGGCACGGTGGCGATGGTTAAAGCGCAATAATTGCCGCACGGAAGCTAGTCGCTGTGTGACGTCTTAGGTACCGTATGCAAGGGTGAGGCCCAAGAGCTGCTGGAAGGCTGAATGATACCAACTCGCACAAGGTTCTCGAGTTCAGCTTTGGCAATCTTGAGTTTCTCTGGTGGTAATCGACGGTGGTGAGCGACGGTTGGTGGCTAATTGGTGGTAATGTGGTGGAAGACGTCGTATTCTACTTGTGGCAGTGAGCCTGATGAATTGATGAGGCGTGAGAATTGTCAAATCAGAGCTGCAAAACAGCTGTCCGGTAGTGCCGAACGTAATCCCATTGAACTAGTCAATGTGGCCTTCCCGTGGTCGCACAAAACTGTTGTGCTGTCCAGCAGTTTCCGGCTTCTTACATCCGCCTCGAGACTAAAGGAGAGGAGAAAATCAACGCAAATAATTAGATGTTCTACATCTGCAAAGGTAGATGTCCAGGAGAATCACCGACAGAGACCAAGATCGAGAGTGAGCAGTTTCTCTCGTATGTCTGTGTGGCGATGCTATTGGTGGCTTGTAGGGTTCACCACACCGGTTTGAGTTTATGTTTATCACCAGCAAGTGGAATAACCCTAAACTCAGCGTCCTCATCGTTAAAGAAGTTGAGCGGTCGAATACATAAAGCAGGCAACTTAAGTAGGTGCCAGTGGCGGCCGTCACCATTACTGACTGGCTTGGTCGTTTCCCGTCTGCTTTTGATCATTCCGAAAGGAACAAGGCCGATTGCAACGACGCGCACGAGTACCAAATTGACGACGGTAATAACACACACTCCTATCGAGCTGTTGTGTGCGCGACTTACCTCGTGGGCGGGACTTTGAGCGTGCTGGTGATTGTTTATCTGCTAGCATTTTCGTTAGATTAGACAGCTCCAAGGACATTCGTGAAAACTGCCCTCTCAGGTATGAGACATCCTACTGGATGGTGTTGCGGCTGCAAGACGCTTGCTGAGGAGTATAGCTGTGATGCACTTAGTCAGGCAACTCTGCTAGTTTAGTCAACGGGTGTCCTTCTCTTAAACTGCCAATGTGTGGTGGAGCTCGCCTGGGAGATGATGGAGCCACAACTCTAGCAACAGCGGTTCGTTGACAGTCTGTCCGCTTGACAACTGAACCATGTGCCAATGCGGCTGCGAAGGAATGCGATCTCCCAAGTCGAGGAAATCGAGGAGGTTGCGGGGGTTGTCTTTGTCAGAAGCTGCCATCCTGTTAATAATGGCTGACTTGATGACGGTGTAGTGGTTCTCAGCTGGACGCAACTTCCGCAGCCACTGTCTCAGGTAAATTCGAGACAACGTAACTATACGTGGCGCGCTGCCAGTGGATTCGCCGTAAGTCAAAAATGACTTCAAGTTATGCGAACCACAGCCTAAGGTCTCTATTATCAGACTCAGAAAGCTTAATCATGACAGTGTACTCCGAGGCAGTTGCTTCCCGTTCAATATAAGAATGCACACAAATGAAGAGAAAAAATAGGGAAGTAAAATTACCAAGGTTTATGAGATCTATGGAGGGAAGACTGCAGAATAAGCTAAACTTTGGCAGTACTTGCAATAAAAGTTAGTGTACGGGCTCGCCCATTTGTAGGGAACTGGCCCTATATATAGGTGTAAACGCGAATAGTCGGTTCAAAATGCTGTCGCTGTGGGCAATCTCGATCTATGTGGAACAGGAGCACCAAGGAGACGTGATGCGTGCACCAAAAATATATTGCTAAGTAATGTCACCTCAGACAAATGGCGAAGATTGTATATAAAAGTGAAGCGGAATATGAAAATATGTACAATATCCTATAACTTCCTCAGTCCTTACTCGGACTTTATTAGAGAAAGCGCTTGTAGCCCTTACACTGACTCCTTCGAACGAGTGTATGCATAGTCTGCATTAAAGATTTGTATTACCCATAATGTCACGTGACAGAAGAAAACAAACCGCTGCACCACGCCACCAGACACCAACCTTTGAGGAGTAAAACGTCACCAGGTTCCTCGAAATATGCTAACACGAGACTGTAGAGACCTTGTCTATCGTCATCACTCACCTCACTTTTAGTCAGTGACCGTCAATCCCAAAGACCTGAACTTTCACCCTTACTATCATTCACCAACCAGCGATTGGTACGAAAAGGAGGCGTTTAAAGATTACTTTTGTTGCTTCACACTCTGTCTTTTCAAGGTCGTTATAGCTTTACCCTCTTTCAAAATATACTGCGGTGTTCGCGCGCAAAATTTTTCATCAAGTGCACATTTTAATACAGGTCGTCATGTGATGGGGAATTGTACTGGAAGATTAAAAAGCGATGTACAGTTCTGTGAGTCACTCTGCGATCATAACGCAACTGCAAATAGTACTAGTGATGTGATTAACGATGAGCTACTGATGCAAACGACAGAAAACTCTGAAAGCCAGTTGAACAATAGACAGAACATGCAGAAGTTCGTAACAGAAGATCCGAAAGATTCATACAATAGATGTTTCATGGGTGGAAGTGTAAGGGATACGAACAAATGTGATATTTTTTCTCCCAGGAGATCATCTTTGCGCGCCTCACTGATCTTCGCCGCACATAGTACCCAGATGGATAACTTTTTCACTACTATGCACCATCCAGAGACTATGAGAGCTAATATCGAATCCACGTCTGATCGTCCTGGTAGTAGTGCCAGCAATGGGCCTCTACGTGTTGTGTCTGTTTCACGAACCCATCAGATGAGAAACTTCCCTTCACCCGCACATACCTGTGTAAAAGCTACTTGTGGGTCGTCCACTACAAGCTTACTGGCCATCGGATCACAAGCTCCTTTTGTGTCTAACCATTATCATCATAATCACTCAAAGTCAATTGCAAATGACTCTTTAACAGACAATATTTCTGGGTCTATGTACACCTCAAATAAAACTATGGATACTGGTGTTAGTATATTCCAAGGGAAACGATCGAACAATATAAAATTTCCATTAATTGTTGACCATGACGCCCATATTTTAGACGGCATACATCACACATCCTTACTGAGTGAATCTGAGAAAATGAAATCATTGGATGAAAAGGACTACAAACTGCATCCTGTTAGCACAACCCCAGCATTTGTTATGCAAGACTTCTCTCCGGGACATCGATCATCTATTAGTCTAATTTCTAACCGATATCTCGTACATCACTCAACTTCAGTTGCAAATAAAGAATCCCCAGGCCGTTCAAGTTTAAATTCAGTCAGTGCCCCTCATAAACGGAATGTAAAGAAAAACTTCGACCGTGAGAATGTTGCTCAAACAAGAGGTGAAGGAGATTATGTAGCCATCTTTGATTACAATATGCAGGCAGATGGTGAAATAAGAACTCGGAAAGGAGACCGATTGAACGTTTTAGATTCAAGGTATGTAAACCTCTCAAAATATGTTTTGCCGAAAACTTGACGCCGGAATTATCAACTCCTTTTGTTATTGCCAACAGACCTGTTGGGAAATTCATGGTGCAACAGAGGGTTCATGTTTTCATTTCCTGTACTTTCGGCGGTGGCCGACTGCCATCAGTAGACCGTTACTCGATGTAAAATAATTTTTTTCCGCCTCAATAAAGTGGTAGACTGCGCAGATCATCAGAAGGAATCCTGACGAACTAATTTGATATCCTTCGGATTTGGGCCGGAAGAAGATTGGCCCCTCATTTTAAGAAGGAGCCTTATTCTGCCCCACTATTACCCGGCTTATGTTTATTTATTTAGGTTCTTGAGAGAATATGTCCAGCTCAGGTTTTTAATAGTTCACCTATCAAAATACGTGCTTTCCAACACTTGTGCATCTTACATCACTGAAGTTGATTGTGACAGTGTGCACCTTAATTAATCAGGCGCTCAGTGTTGTGTTGCATAGAAAGTCTTTTTCTCACAACTTTTTTACCCAAGTGAAATATTTCCGAATGTCTGTTTCAAATTTATGAAAAGTGGTATTATATCTTAATTCCTCATCCACCCTTTACAACAGATTTTTGCCAGGATAATTCTGAGCCGTTTTATCGTATGTCGAGCTTGTATACAGCACTTCATTTGTTTCGGTCTTGTGGTGCTTCAACAGGTAACAACTGAACTAAAGTGTGGTAGATAAAACAAAACGATCGTATCATATCAAAAACGTAATTAGTGTCTTGTCAGGTACATTTGTGTGAGGCTAATTTTAACCGAGCAACGTATTGTTGCTCTCAAAAATGGACAATTAATCAGAATAAAATTTAGGTTTCTTCTTTAGATGAAATTCCATTGTGTCTACATATAAAGAACGCCCGATTTTGGATAGCTAAAACAAATATATATTTCGACAGTGTGTTTCATGTCCAGGGGAAAGGTTTTTGTACATGCAGAAACAACCCAAATTAAACGAGATACTTAAAGAACGTTAATGGTTTTATTGAGTAAACTTTAATCTCCATTTCACGAACTGAACTGAAATGAAAAATTCACAAATCAAAAAGTTTGAGACGCTTTGGTCATTTTGAGCATTCCTTTCAGCCGGAGAACGTTGAAACCACAAGGAGTTTAGTCAGTTAAAATTGGCATCACAGCCATTCCAGTTGATATATCACAAACCGTCTGCTTACGCAACAATTATCAAAGGATGACCAAAATTATTTTCGGCTGATTTGGATCCAGCACATTTGAAGCTACAAATTAACAATGGTCGCTGTGATAAATTTCATAGATTTGAATCTCAAGTTATGCATCAATATAGTTAATGAATCTGCAGGGTTTACGCACAAAAACTATCCATTTACACAGACGACTAGAAGTCCGACCTAAGTCTACTATTTAGATCGTTTTATAGGAGTTACTTCAATTCAGTTATTCACAACAAAGCGCTCTTATTAATTTTTACTCCACAACTTTGGTTAATTTGTCCAAAATATTTATGTGTAAACCCGAGAAGAATTAAGAGGAGACCTGCAGCAATACAACCGCAGCATAACTATCGGCATTAGGTAAGCAAAAGTGCGTTTGCTCCTTAGGTGTCCATCCATCGAAAACATACCTCCAATGAATCTAATGAGTAACTTAACTTCTTTAACTGTTACGTAATGATGATTCATAAATGACAGCAAAACAGGACGATGATCTTCGATGTTGAAATTACTTAGTGCTAATTTCTTTTAGGCGTGTTATTCGTTTATTTATTTATTTAATATAACCTCGACCTAACCATCAGAGCTTATCGTACAGGCAATGTAGAAAATACAACCAGCTGTTGAGATTTGAGATTCTTAAAAGTACGGTCAGTAGTTTGAGCACCACCTTCCACGTAGATAAACGTTTACAGCCTTGCATCATCAGTTGTCTGTCGTCATATAACATTCCACATCACACCTGCTAGGCTGCATATAATAAAACCGCTTAAACCTAGATGAATCTACCGTCGACAGTAGGGCTATTTGTTACTGAGTGACTAATAACACATATTCTCACTGAATGCTCAAGTCATCTTTTTAGTAAGAATACGAAAAGACAATGGATGCGACCTGTATATAGTATATATATATATACATTCATCTTGAGAAAAATTAAAGTTTTATCCTATGCTTAAAATACTTCCATGTAATGTGGTAGCCAGAATGTGGACCACCGTTATTACTTTCTTATCTAAAGTTCAAACGATACCACTATCCATCTTGTGGATTCAAACATGACTTCTAAAAGGGGCTGCTTTCTGTATTCCACCATGTTTTATTGCATAAAATGTCACCACCTCTGACAAGTATTTGTACCACAAGCTATCTTAAACTCTTCATATGTGGAACTGAAGTAGATAACTTGGTAACGAATTTTATTAATGGGTTTCGAATTAGTCAGACAAAGTCAGACGGTTCACATCTTTTGCTGTAGAAATTTTTCTATATTATCCCCTGCGACAGAAAATAGTTTACTGCTTTTCGGTCTTATGTGGCCAACGACAGTTGCTTCCCTAAAAATGTTCAGAGGTTGTCTAACGTCTGATGATTTATTTCATTTTATTCCAAACAATTTCGCTTTATGTTGTGATCGATGATAATGTTTGTAATCCTTATAATTTTTTAATGTCTGCGAAATTAAGCCGTTTCAAAACGTGATGTCTAAACATAGCTATGGATAACTGATGAAAACTATGCCTTGTGTGGGTGTAACAATGCAATCTATCTCAGTAGCCTGGATCACAAGAACTCTCAAATCAGACTATACAATTTGACGTATTTCAGATCACTAATACGGCAGAAATAAAGGCAAGTGAGAAAATCTATGCAGCAAGTCCGTATTAAGCTCAATTAACGTCTGTTGGTTTTGCAAATGCCACAAATTTTATCCTAAATTGAGCAAGCTGATAGGTTTAGTTGTTTGTTCAGAATTCTCAACAGTTTTAATAGGTAATGTCCAGCATACTCTGGACAACAATGCAAGAAGAACGTTAATTCAAAAAGTGATAAAGTTAAACTGTTCACCTGGTTTGGTCATAGTATCCTTGGTTTTATACATACGAAAGTTCTTTGGTCAATACCCCCTTTGGTTCTTTGTAAGTTGTTATTATCCATGTCAAAACAGAACGAGAATGCAGGCAGTTTCTCTCTTTGGAGATCTGTCTGTGGCTTAATGTAAACATTAAGGTAGAATGCATAAAAATTCATTACTGGTTCAAGACTACTAGTGACTTCATCCTTGTTCCATAACATAAACCCATCGATCGTCATACGTTCCAAATTTAACACTGCATATTATCCGCGAGATCTTTGCCATTGAGATCGCGATAGGTCAGTAGTAAGGGCGCTGGACTAAGGCTTACGTGATTGTTGAGTACAGCCATATTTCCGCGGTTTCCGTTTTCATGTGAGATCTTGTACATCATGTGGGATAGAACAACTCGTAGTATGAGAAGTAAAAAGTTGACTGAAATTGAGAGGTTGTTGAGTTACAACCTGTTATGGGCAAACAACGCAGTAAATTGGACTGAGAAGTGTAACACTTGTAGGAGCTGAATAAAAGTGACGGGATAAATGAATAATAAGAGGAAGGTTCAACCGAAGCCTCCCAAACAGATAACAGATATATGTGAGCGTGTGAGTGAGAACAACTGACCATTAATACTAATGAAGATCCAACTCGGCTTAAACCTGTAAAAATATCTAACGAGTGCATATGACAAAATTATCTGATATTAATGCCATTAGCGAACTTGATACGGTGTTTCAACTTAAGCACACGTGGTCAATAACTAGCTGATCTGATGTTGGTTTAAACATTTACTTCAAACGAAATCTTGTTGGTAGGGCAAACTGGTCTATTTCTAAGTAAGTTACATTTTGGTAAAGGTAGGACAGTTGTTGCTGGTTTTTCTGTACTTTTATGAGTCGTCACCCATATAACAGCAGAGCATGAAACATTTTTCAGGTTTGGACACGTCGCTGTCAAATTTGTAAACCGATGGATTTTAGTATAGTTCAAGCATACTGGATTTTTCGCAACTCTCTTGCCCAATATAGAGGCGCTCGCCCCTATAGGTAAGAAATCGATATATAAGTTGCTTCATTTGTATTTGGTTTGTTCAATTGAGGAAACAACTGTTGATCAGAACATATTTTACACAAATGTAATCGTAAAGTGTGGTTACTACTGATGCAAATTTATTTCGAATATCGCTCAAGATTCGACATTTAACAACCGCCTACATCTTTGCCCAGACTCATTAGAGGGAGTTAGTCTTGAGGAGGTTCAAACCCACGACTCCTCCGTTACCAGTCGAATCCTTCAATTCGATAAGCATCTGTTTCCTGCGCGTCTATCAATACTAATTAATTCCGGCCTACTCAATTATGGCATAACTAGTGATTAAAATCCTTATTCCTAACGCGTTGGTTATCAACAACTTCCTTCTGACCATGTCTACCACATGAATTCAAACAAACTGTCGGTGTAGGAATGAACAACATGGGTTCTTCCTTGAGCCTGCGGCAACTCAATGGTAACAAACTCCGACTACCAGTTACGTGGTTGATGGTTAAAGTCTCGGTTACTGTGTCTGTTGCCGTCCATCTCTGTGTAGTCAGACTGTATGTAATTCAAATGTCATCTTATATGTCACTTGGCCACAATAATCTTACTCGATCAAAATAGAAACTGGAACCATCTTAGGTCCTTTAGCTTTAATTTAGAGTCATGTCATCCAAGGCCTCCGTGGCCGTGAACAACACAAGCCAGCAACCAGGTTCGACTAGTATCCATCCGTGCTAACGAAGGCTTTGTGGAATTGCACAGTAATGTTACTGATCACCTTCTCATAAGCGACGCTCACAGGAGTGGTACTTTATTGACCACGTATTCCGGCTCGTAACGTAGGTTTAGTTATTTGTCGTTAGTAAATCTACTCGAAAGAACCGGAGCTAACCACGACCGAGTGTGGGTTCAAGCTGGATCCCGGCCTCCTTTTATAGCTGTTAGTCGGCTCAACAGTAACATTTTAACCGATAGGGCATGTCCACTTGATTAACAATTAGGTTGACCGTTTTTAGTGCCTTGACAAGATCAACATTTTGCTTTCGTAAGATAATACTCTAATGACTGCTTTGTACTAGTCACACCTATCGTTGCGTACGAATCAGTTTAATACTGCTCTCGAGATATTGAGGTCCTACTTATAAAAGTAATCAATTTTTGTCATTTTGGTCTGTACTTGTAAATATTAGTGAGTACAGTTTGATTTACATCGGATTGTTTCTCTGGTCTCTGGCAGTATACTGACAGGTAATGTTGGTATTTAGGAGCAAAGCCAACGTGTAGGAGATTACCTATTACTTCGATGGCATCCCATTAGGGTGTGCACATAAACGTAGTAAGTAATCATTCAGGACATGATGGTTGTGTTTTAAACGTTGCAAAATGTTAGCTTGACAGATAAAAATCTGGTGATAACGGTTAGTTGAGGTACAAGCGCAAAGGTTTCTTCAGCTTTACTTTGATTTTCATTAACAGAAACACGTTTCATCACCAAAACGTTCGCGAATAAACCAGAAGGTGCTGTGTTACAATTGGTTCATTTGCCTAAATGTAAGTTACTTAAAATATTTGGTTTATTTAACTGTTACTTCTCAGTAAGTATACCCACTTGTGTTGTCAGTTGAGGATTATCATTCGACGCTCTGCCTTCGCTAACGGAAGTTTCAGTCAACAATAACTTTGTTAACCACATTTGTGTGCAAGTAGCATCACGTGACAACCGCATGCCAACCACAGCGCATACACACACCGAGTCATGAGTGCAGTATTGATGCACTGATAACCCAGAAGTAGATGATCGGACACCTTATTCTCAGAAGGACGTACTCAGTGAAATCATGCAGCAGCCCACAATGTATAACTCGCCAGTTTACAGGGATACTGTGCTAACCAGACTCACACGTATAGAACTCAGTGAGTACCAGACAACTAATCGAAAACCGGAGTCTGTGATCCACCGTACTGTGATATGCTACTTCACGGCGATGTGGTAGCTTCCTCTCAATAATTCTGTGCCCGATCGAGTTTGAGCCGTCGTGTGGTTGTGGCGACTGAAAGTACAGTGCGTGACTAGTTAAGCGCATACATAAGAACCTGCCTAACTCAACCCTGTACGTTGTGCTGCAACTCTTCAGGTAGCCGCATCTCAACACCAACCCTGTCAATCTAGTTGTACCGGTGATTTGAAAAGTAGAAGGACAGAAGGATAATTGTTGCGATATATTACTGGCAGAGGAAGAGACTCGGCTCATACACCTCTTGGTAGGGCTAGATAACTTTTAGTCCAGAAAACAGAGGTAATCTGGATGCTTTCGGTTCACTGTACCGATGCTGGCATGACCTTGGAAGAGAAGATGCGGTATGCCTTAGTCAGCCAGCAAATTATTTCAACTGGCTGCAACGATTTCTGTTACGTTAATCACGACACAAGTACGATGGAATGCAAGTTCCAACAGTGAGTTTGTTCCATCATGCACGTCATGAACCACAGTAACATGATTACTTCCTCACGTAAAACAGGTGTTAAACTGGTAATTCTAAGGTCTCGATCTAAATCCGATGGAGAAATTATGGCCGGCAAGTAAACATAATGCAAAGGAAGAGTTTCCTTGAACTTCACAGGCCAAACAGGACACGACCGCAAAACAAAAAATGATCGACCACCTTCTACGTTTAATCAGATTGGCAAGGTCAATCCATCATGTACATATAAGACGACTCATCTAACGGGAGACTGAACTTTGCAACGACAACACAAACGGTGCTTCCCAAAGGTAACATATACATGACCTTTACAACACTGTTTAGTAAATTCGATGAACAATCGCAGTCACTTTTGACAAAACGCTGACAATGTGTTCAAAAAAATGGAGGCTCAATGATGTAATTACTTAATGATGGCAAAGAGAGTGTATGTTTGTCAAGAATAAGTTTCTGTAAATCGACATTTTTAAACCTCGGCAGAGTTGCATGTATGAGACGTTTGGATTAAAGCTTGGTGCTGTTACAAGATACGCAAAGATTTTGCAAATTTATTGAGACCACCTAGAGTATAATTGTAAACCAAAGTTACTTAGATTTACTCCCATCATAAGGCGCCTGTCTTCTTTGCTAGTGCCTAGCTAGGATCATTCGCTTTCATAAGTCCATTTATAATTAACACTTTTATCTCCAAAGGTACTACTCAGGAACCTACATTTTTGTCAGTGTTCGGCGCACTCTTTCATTCAACTTTGTGGCTATCTTGCACATCATTTATCAGCAGTTCACCCAAAATTGTTGAGTTTGGTCGTAATCATCATTGTACAGTGGTGAAATAGTGTTGAAATTCAGACATGTTCTAACCTCACCGAACGCGGATTGCATAGATGTGGCAAAGTAGAACCACAAGTGGGATGTGTCACCTTATGTGTATATGATGAACCGACCGGGTCACCCTTGCTGAATGATGAGTAAATTTTTGGCGACCAGTTATTTACATCCCATATTCTTTTTATCTAAGTCGCAAAACCCTTCGGAGGTTTTTCTATTCCCTTGCGTATGAAAAGTGTTTAGGGACTATGGCTTTCCGAATAAGAGGAAAACGGTCAAACAAGAATATGGGCTACTGAATAGCCATAAAACATAGGAGCCCTAGTCTGATGTTTATTTTCTAAATCAGCCGCTTAAAAGTCTATGCGACTGCAAAAACTGCAAAAAATTGTAAAGATGTTCAGGGTATATCACTTAAAAATATCCTACTACTTGCCGATAATTTTTAATACAAGAACAACAATAACGTTCACATCCGTGGAAATATCAGGTCGTATCTAGGATAACTGCGTCAACTGTTCACACAAACGAAAGTTATACATGACTGAACAGAGTAGCTCGTAGAATGCACGCAGTTTTCTGTGGGTTGACACGGATATGATCGTACGTGTGACTTCTTTTCTAAAATGCCCGGAAAATCAACACACATTTGCACGAAAATCGTATTCATTCGACTCATTCCGCTTAATTACAAGGTATACATCACAGAGCCGATAAACAATTCAAGAGAGCTACACAAATGTTTGAACTTTATTAAAATTGGGTCAGAACATTGGGACATGCCGGTAAAACATGGGCCTAGCCCGCGTTCAGCCCTTGTTTAGGTGCGTACCAAGCGTGACAAACGCACAATCCTTGTCCTCGAGTCACTGCACTGGAACAGATGACTTACATGTGTGTCAAACAATCTACCTACGTGACCTTTCCCGCTTGACTGTCTGGCTTGTAGCGGTGTAACCCACTGTGATAGTGCTCGTCCGCCCTTGCGGTAAGCCAGCCCCCACTCCAGCATACTTGGACACACACTTGGACAAAAAATGAGTCGAGGCGTTAGCATTAGCTGGCAAGCCTGGGCCCGCCCTTAACTTACCGCCCTTTCATTTCACCAGCGCTCGGATGGCGATAGCCCCTGTGTACCAGCATTTGATGCATCACAAACCAAAGCGCTTAGAAAAGCCGGTGAAACGGCTGGCAAAAGAACAACCTGGTTGTTCCGTGGGAGTAATAATATCAAGGTCGCATCTCCGTAAAGGCTGCCTCTCCGATTTTGGACAAACTTAGAACGGTCATAAAAAACATCATAGTAAAATTCACTACAACTGAAGTAATGAATTCAAAGGGCAAGATTCTATAAGCTTTAGTGAAAGGATGACTTAATCACTATGATGCCAAGTCGACAGCAGAACAGTCTGAATCTAACTATTTTTAATTCGCGTGACAACAACATTCTAAGACCCCGCTTTGCATCTTAAAGTAAGACTGAGGGGCCAATGAAAGGGTGCTTAAAAAGATAGTCTTTCTTCACCCATCCTTCCTTCTTTCTATCTTACTTCATCGGAAAATAAATTTTTCTAATCAAATTTGGAATATTCCTAAATGTACTGTGTTACTTTAGACTGGTTCGTATGATGCGCCTACTTTACTTCTGGTTGACAAAACTAGCCTCAAAAACAAGTGTCACCCTAGGGTTTCGATGCGAACGGTATGCTGTATTCGTCCATCGGTCCACTGCATCTCAGCTCCAGGTGTTAAGCTTGTTATTTCAAGAAGTCTGTGAGCTGCCCAAAAGATTTCTGAAAAGCCACCTCATAAACAGACACCTTCGGCTGACACTTTGTTCATTCTTGTGCGTCTAAAAAACGCATGACACTGTTAACAAAAATGTACACCAAGTCCGGCCGTTCACAAAAACTAGAGTATTGAATAGGATTATTATTGTGCAAACATGCTTTCGTTGCAGTTTTGGTTTGTTCATACTGAAATACTCTGCGCTTTTCTGTGATCATGGCTGGGCCGGTGGACTAGAGTGGTTATAGTATCTACCAATAATTAATTTACGACGTTCAATAACCATGTTGGCAGACACCTGTGCTGGGTGGTTGACATAATTCCACCATAACAGTCCGTTTCCTGGATGATTTGGGGACACCGAATGCGTGGTGAGCTAAATTAGCAATGCAATCTTAATATGGAAGTACCACAATTCTAACATGGCTTCGTAACGCAGTTTGTGAAGCAAATGCTACGTAAGGGCATGTGGCTCTGTCGTTTACTTGAATCCAGCCGAATCATAGATTTTTTACAAATAATTCTGCTCACGTTTTACAAACTAATCAGTAGTGCATACATGAATGACGATGTACCCTACACGGTTCCTAGCTATCGTTTGGACCCACTCTTTCGGGCCACTAAATATTTCAAATTGTTGCTTAACTGTGTTTCGGTGTTTGCTCTAAACATGACTACGCGCGACTAGTTTTCTCAAAATTGCTTTTTATTCACACCCATCTATTGTTTTTTTTTGTTTATAAACCGTCTACTGTAAGTCATTCTCCGACGAATATAGAAACAAGAAGATATGGAAGATCGATTTCTCCCTTTTACTTAAAATTATTACTATAAACCGGAAAATTGCGAACATCACAAAAATTCACTCACTACATGCCAGCTAAACTCTTTTTATCGTTCCCCTCAGAGTCACCGTTGATTATTGTTGGTTCGGACTTATATCGTTTGTCGTTTGATAAACCTACAAATACCAAAACTTTATAACTCTTTCTCGATGGCTAACTGGCTGCGGCATTATCCATTAAGCCCACACGATTGTTGCTTCGAACATCGGGTATATCATTTTATTTTGCTGCCTAGTTTAAGGTAGCTCGCTGATGTGCAGCTGGCACATGGTATAGCACGTCAGCTTGTCTTATAAAAGTTGACAGTGTAAAATCCACGTTGAGATAATCGGCGGATTTAATTATGTCAGCATTCCCGATTGTTTACATTTTTTATTCGAAGTTGTTGTATACACTGACTCCACTTTGTAAACACTGCTTTTGGCCGTCAAGTCTCTGAAAAGTATTTGATTTGAAGGGCAGTTAACTTTGACAAACGGTACAGATATGGTCACCTTCGAATTGAGTGAGCTTGAAGCTGTGGTAATAGGTAGTAGTCACTTTCATCAGTATCAAAGTTATTGCTACTATTATTGCTTCGAATACGAAGAAAGGGGCTGGTGAATATTTTGTCATTTAGTCTAGTTTTATCATAACCAGCTGCACTTAATCATATGGTTACGTTCCTCCAATAGCCTCGTCATCAATTCCTATCCAGACTTGTCGTATCTAATTAGAAGGTTAACCTTGTCCGTCTTACCCGCCTGACAAGAGCACGTATATGCGCAGCGGTCAGCTGCATTTGATGGCCTGAGGTTACAGTTGCATATGGCACACACACACATCTGTTAAATAAACATATCTGGCAATCCCATTCCGTATACCGCTCTACCCTTGTTTATTTCCTCCGGTCTAGCTTGGTTTGACCTCTCTTCTGCGCGGATAGGACCTCCAAAACCATGCGGTGTCAGGTAATAGTCATTGCAAACATGGCAACCGTGTGCTAGAAATTCACAACTAATTCCCTATGCACACACAGTTGTGTGTGTACTGTAGATGATGAATACCGTGTTTTTTTTTCTACCAATGACTTAGCTATTCACACGTTCGAACGTCACAGTTTTCGGCTGCTGGTTTCTCTTTGTATACACTAGAACCTTACCCTGTAAGCTCAGACAATTTTGCTAACTGGTTTGTTGATTGATTCGTTCCAGAATGCTCATTCCCTTCAAGGTTTCCAGTGTAATATCCGTCTCACATTTGTTTTTTTGTGATTTCCACACACTTTTAATGAAATTACACATTGGTATTGGGACATGAACCTAACAGCAGCGGACTAATCAAACCCGACTGTACTACTTAACTCACAGTACTTTTGCTGCAAATCTTCTTCGATTAATATATATATATATATATATATATGGTATAAGCCGTCTGATATTTATCTATGTAAAAAGAAACCGAATGATTAGACAGTAACAAAAGTATGATGCATAATTCGCTTGAAGTTCTAGCTGATATTCTAATGTTGTAGTCTTTTAGTGCTTGCGTTTAGCTACTGTTCTGGTTTTGAAGAATGCAATTTAGATAAGGCTTTCCATCATATATTAAAATCAAGTACTATGTGAATAATTACATTTAAACCCAAAAAGATATCGCCCACTTTTAAATCAAGTCAACTATCTCACCACGGCTTGCTGACCTTTCCAAGATTTCTTCTAAAGTTCCAGGCGGAATTGAAGGCGGAGACAAAAGTAATCACTTTACACAATACGACGAGACTGACAGATTTAGCCTGAGTTCTTCACCCAGTATCCTGATGTTAACCGAGGTCTCACTACTAGCTCTTCCTGGTATGCTTACCGTTGACTACAGTTAACGGCTTTCAGTTTTTAGTTCATATCTCCATCAAGGCGCTTTTTAAGTGAGCTAACCTGGATGGCACTCTAGGTGGACTGATGCTATGTCTCTAGTGTTTTTACATGCAGAAATTCGGATCCAAGTCTGCTGGAACGATCCTTATTCCAGTTATCCTTTTTACAATCTCAAATATTCCAGATCGATGCAAACATTGAGATGGACAATGAGATTGGCGTTTGTCCACCAAATCCCGAGTCCTTTATCTTTATGGTTCAAAGCAAATGGTGGGGCGTCTGCCAAAATTATCCGTTTGTATTGCTCATTGCGTCTCTGGCAACGTTGTGTCGCCCAATAAAGTCCTGTTTTTACGTTATTGAGGACGCTTAACAGAGGTAGGAGCTTTGGGTGCCTTCGTCATTCATTCGATCGTCCTCAAGGTGTTTGTATGCAGGCTTGAATTTAATGCAGTTTTCGCAGTGTAGATTTGCATCTAAGAGGGCTAACTATCGTCGCTCCCAATGGCCTTTCGTTATCTTCACCTTGAGTAGTTCCCGTGTGGCCATTTCTGTAGACGGATTCATTATACACTTGATATCATTCGATTGAACCGTCCAGACCTCTTCTACTAATCGAGGCATGCTCGGTAATCCACTGTTTTGTTAATCCACGTATTAACGTCAAGAAAGTCAACCAAATCAGCTTATACTCTGAAGGAATATCGATCAACTACCAATGTCCCATGTGCTGAAGACAGTCATCTGTATTTTACTGACTCCCACACGATTTGGAGCAGTGCACAATCTGGATTGCTAAAGAACTTGTCCTGAGAGATCAGTAACTGGAACATCAGAGCGAAGCGTATCTAGTCACGAATATGTGAGTAGGTCATGGCGTGAAACTTGACTTGAGTTGAATAGACGTTTTTCGGTTCTAAATACAGCGTGAAACAAAACGGTGTCGCACGACAGCTTGCTGCTTGTACACTACACGTTCACAAACACACGTACGCACCTGTATGTACTGACGTATATATTCGAGGAACTCATACACTCACTGGCGGACTATCATGCGACGCGAATTGAACTAAACCCAAAGGTTTGGACTAAAGAAATTGAACTCACTGGTTTGAAAGAGTGGAACTGGATCGAAAAACAGCGGCTTATATGCGGCCGAACTGCTCTTATGAGTCTACAAGTCCATATATTCATACGCAAACACACAAATCATGTTCTACGCTAATGAAACCGATTAAAGCATTTTTGCGTGGTTTCGTGTATATACCCGTGTTTTCATACGTGTTTTTGTGCTTACCTGTCTGTTTTCATACCCGTGTGTTCCTGTGATGCGCAGACAGTTGGCTGGCATGGACATTGTTCTGTTTTGTACTGCATACTATAATGTCAAATGACTTGGTAATGAGGATGATAAGGATGGTGCCCATGACCGTTCACGGTGCCGTCAGGTGGTTGTGCAACCTTCGATGAATTCAATTCAATTATAGCCCGTAACCCATAAATCACCTTTATCGTACTAGACATTGAGATGGTTGCAACCTAGAGACACAGGTTGCCTGACCCTTAAGTAGGGCACCTGTAGGATAATGCTGAAAAAGTTTTGTGTACATCTTGGTCCGATGGAAACTTCATGGGTTAAAAATCGTGGCAGAATGAATAGGCACAGTAATATGTCACAAGTTAAACACCGACCTTTCTTTCTGAACACGAAGAACAGCTACTAGTGAGATTTTCTGATAACCAATTAAATAGTACCATTTTATCCCTGAAGGTATATTTCCCCATCTTCATTATGATATCTCGATTGAACCCTCCATACTTCTTAACTCGACTTTTCTATGTACTGTTCAAAAAATTTACCATACGGAATCCACAGATTGCCCTCAATCCTATCAAGTGCACCGTGGCTAGGACACCGTGAGTGGTTATAGACTTGCATCATGTTCATCGGAAAGTCAAAAGAACATTTTCTGTGCATGTTTCAAACAGTTAGATGATAACGCAGGATTGACAGTGGTTCTGTAACCAACATGGTCTACAGTAAACGGAAGGATATCACTTCATCGTGACAGTGATGTTGAACGCAAGAAGGAAACTGATATTTCAACACCCCCAATTTACAACTGACTTATTATTAATCTATTTATATGACTTTCTGTTTCGTTAAACAAACTTCTGATGCATTTCTTAAGATCACCAGATACGTCAATTTGCCATTTAACCTATGCTCAGCTGAACTCGTGGTTGATTAACAGGAGGCATCGAGAAATATCATCAAATCGTGTCAGATCCGTGCAACATATGGTTTTAGGTATTCGCTGATATCATTGGTATCTTTAACCAACCGTCTCACAGAAGTACAACCGCCGGGTGTTGAATTTGATCCATCTAATACGTAGTCATGTGGTCAACGTGCAATCGAGCTGCCGATTTACCTCTGGTTGCGTGTAACGTTTAGCATGTTTTTCGCTCCATCATAGTCGACTAGTTTTTGTGTGTGATGAGCGTGTGTTTTTTTCCGAGGGGTACTGTGCCAAGTTTATGAGTACTGACATAACAATGACTACTGTTGAATAACATCTGTGTTTAGCGTTTGGATCGATCGGAACCTTTATACGACATTCATTTTTTTGTTTACCTTATCAACCGGATGTTCACTAGAGGCGGTAGATTTAAACATGACTGTTATGATACGGGAAGACTGGTTTCACCCAATTTGTTGAGTGTCTTAAGAAAGCTAGCATGATTGTTTGTGTTTCCTTATTCAGATGTGTATTGAGATTGTCATTCCTCCAGATAATTTCAGACTTTCCCAAAACCACTGCGATCAATGAGCAAGATTTTGTTTTTATTTTTGTAACGAGGTTTACAGGAAGGATCTAAGTTAGCAGTGGCACAAAGTTTGCATACACTCGAGTTTATATTGAAAAAGTTAGTCGAAATTTGGATGAAAGTACAATGGTACAACAGTTTCGTTAAAAAGAATGAACATAATTATCAACTGTGAAGTTCTTAAACAACGTTGAGGGTGAAGGAATTGAATGAGAACATGCATACATTCGCCAAACAGTTGTACATACACCTCAACATGCTAGAAACGCCAGCTATTTAGATGTGACAGTGCGTTAGTGAGAACAGCTTCGTTTTACCGGAAGTATTCCGATGGTAGGGTTGTCTGAAGTTTTAGTTTGGTGTATCGAATAAGTACTTCACAACAACACTTGAATTCACCTACCGATGACGCCGCCAAGGTGTAGTCAGATGAGATATTCCTAGTCAAGTAAACCTGGTATCTGAACAAATGTCGCTTACTTTTCACTTGGTTCATTCACGGTATAAAACCTTGGCAAGCTATTTGGATTCATCAAAGGCTGACTGTATATGGAGTGGTGTTACTGGTGCAGGATCCAGCTAACTATGGCGAGGTCACGCGTCTGGGTACACAAATAACTCACTGATCTTCAGTGGCTCGTCCTGACACGATAGTGTACACAATGTTGTGATCCACATATTTTCTTCGTGTATTCTCTTTGAAGTGAATCTGATATGAGTTGTCAGTTTGGATACTATGCTTAAAATGAGAGCGTATTAGTAGGTTGGTCGAATGATTGTGTCTGATGATTTGGCAACACAACCATGAAGCAAACGTTTCAAATACTTGTTGACTTCGAAGTAATTCAAGTCATAATATTCCTAGTTTACCGGATTATATTTCTCTGGTTTACTATTCTCACCTGTCCGGAACAATGTGAATCTGTGATCAGGATCATCTGTGCTATTCATTCAGAGATACTCTGGAAGGTAACTCCTACTGGTAGCATGCTGTACACACTGAGACGAAACTACACAGCTATCTGGTCTTACGGCAGCACGATTCATGATATCAAATCTGTAGCAACCATTTTTTGAAGTAACATAACATATCTTGTTTACCGAATTCCGATTAAACCTAAATACAGAAGTAGCAACTTGCCTGCTGTTAACTAATTCCGCTTGAAAAATCAGTATGTAAAATTACTTATACAAACAATAAGTGAACGCATTAAATTTATACGGTCACTTTATGCACTGTAACGATGTGAAGGATCAGTGATTCTTTTCAACACTTCGATCTACCGATCGAGCATGTTTCCAGCGAGAGTTTCTACACTTTGACATGTTCACGTAGTTGGAGTGCTTCTAACCCCGATAGTTGTGATCATGATTACTGACTTGCCAATTATTAATCTCTAACCTATTTAAACAGTCACTTATGATGTGAGAAGTATGAATCGGATCGTCGTCTTGTCATAAAATTACAATCCCTTGTGTAGGAGAAGGAGTGAAGAACAAAAGAAAGTTTGTCATTGTCTTGACATATGAGTAGACCTCTTGATATGATCAGTTTGCTCATCTTAATAACCAACATTGCCTGCATGCAGTCGACGAGTGTCTATTGTTAGTGCATCAGCTGCAGCACACTTGATTTCTCAGCATATCATGTTCGTCATACTCCCATGCATCACATCCATCCAGGTTATACTTCTCCGTCACTGAGTTGATTGAAGTGTTACTGATGAACCTATGGAGCGTGTTTTTCTGTCTACAGTAATCGGTGCCAGATATATTTCTGATTCAGTGAAACAGGTTTATCCATCCTCTTGTGTTTCAACTGCAGAGTTTTACTTATCATCCGTTGCATAGCTATCGTGGAGGTGTCGAGTTTCTCCTTCGATCTGAGCTTATTTGTTTAGAAATTATCCCTAACATTTGCCGTTTTTGTCGCCTTAACAAAACTGCTCGTCGTCCGGATGGTTTCGACAACATTGCGTCCTTTGACACTCATTACTGGTCTATTGGTTACATTTCCCGTCATTTGTCAACTTCCTGTAAGCTGGTACCTTAAAATCCTCCTCATCCTCAAACTGGTCAGTTACTGTTTTCATGGCGTGAAGAAAACAGTACAAAGAGAATAGCCGATCATCACATGGAGCCTGATTATCTGATGGTGTGTAACATAAACACCGACAAACCTGCCCAGCAACTGTACTGTAGACTAGAAGGGGCCACCCGACATCTACGTGACTGGTCATGCCTGGATGAGTGCTTCAGCCTGTTGGCTTCACAGCAGCCTGGAGTAGGCATGTATTCTTGTAGATATAATCCTTTCTTTCCCCTTGTTTGCCTGACCGCAGTCTTATTTTAGGAACAAAATACTTCATAGTCTGGTTTTTGCTACCGGTGTGATATACTTATGAACAAAATGAACATTTCACACACAAATCTGATGACGTTGATATAGGAAAGCAGACGGCTGTTCAAGTTTATCATAAGATATACGTCAACACAATGAGTCGTATTACATTCAAACAATTAAAGAGAGTTGCATGCTCTTAATTGACAAAATGAGCTGGCTGCTATTATGAGGATTGATCATTTCACACATAACGAAAGAATTTTGTCACTTTGAACTGTCGAGTGTTGATTAGTGTGGTTTGGTCATAATACGTGAATCACTTCGAAAGATGACGTCCCATCAACATTTATGTATCAATTAGAGTTCAACATAAAATAAATTCATCTGGATAGAGAGCAAGGTGGTTCAGGCGGCTTTAACTGGTTTAATGAACGACCAATGGAGTAAGTTCTACGATGTCACAGTTGACTTATTTGGTACTCGTCCTTTAGCATTTCGTAACCAGAAAAATGCTGTGTTCTGTGTGCGGCACAATGCAGTCTTTCACAAGACCCGAAAGTGAATATACTGGGAGATGTCACAGAGTTACTAACGGAATACGTTGGGCAGCAAGTTATAGTGATGGACCAAGTTGAAAAGTTGTTGCAAACCAGACCTTTGCCTTAATTGTTGCACTCGGCCTACATATGAACGTCATTCGATCAGTCACTTGTGATTGTTTTTCAAATGGAACAAGCATCCATTCCACCCTTGACAGGGTTTGTGAACAGTTTTGCAGGCATCTGCTTACGGCAAAATAGTGGATGGCTGTTTTGGCTTATTTAGGTTTCGCTCCCTCTTCGTCTAACAACTAAATCTGAAACGAATCACAGATCGTGGGCTTGATCCCTTGGCACGAGTTGTGCTGACGATATTCACCTAGGTCGAACCGGTTTTCTGCCATTGTCGATCGTGGTCACCAAAACTAGCTACGTGCAGTAACCTCTCTGAAACCTTTTTGCGTTTGTGCGAAATAGTTGTTCGATCAAGTCATGCTTCTGAGAAGCGGACGTGTGACACTTAGGAAGTTACTCACAGGTGTCTGGACTGGCATTCTGTCACTTTTCCGTGAAGTGTAGACTCGTTTCCCAAAGGTACCCGGTGCTCGTAAAACTTAAGGAGACTGGAACAGTTGTCCATCGAAAACTCTGTCCGTTAGTCAATGAATTCAACTGGGTCACGAAGTTCCGTTGGTGAGATTATCGTCTGGACGTAATTTTATTATGAACGAGGGAAACTTGAGCAACTAGGATCACTTAGTCAGGTGCACTCTAACAATGTAAAAAACATGCAGACGAGAAGTACATTATGGCTAGGGTGAGAATAGGGACTGCTGATGAATTTCAACAAGAACACAGTTTCGATCTGTTTCAAAAGTGTGAGCCACATACGTGCGTCTGGACGTGAAAGCTGTCAACTCTAGTCAGTTATGAACTCGTGAGCATCATAAATTCCGATTTTTTTTTATTAAAAATCTAGCTAAACCCTAACTGTACTGTTGTTGCTTATCCATAAATTGTATACATTACATGCGCGATACTGTTATGTTGGGTGCTACGGATGTGAAATTTGTTTTTAGAATGACGGTTCCAGTCCCATGAGAAATGTGTGGCATTACTGTTCTAAAAGCATAGTAAGCCTATCAAGAGAAAGTCGGTGAGCAAACTGACCTTTTATTTTAGGGTAGAATCTATACCAATGACTCATAAGTTTTGTTGGGACTAGGATTCTTGAAAATCCTATGATGATTTGAAAAGCAAACGATGAGCAGATGGTGTTCAGTAATCATTTGCAAAACACCAACATGGTTTATTTTGCTTATAAGGGAACCTTTTGGTGAACTTCTTGATTACAATATGCATATGCTTGTGTTCCGCTTCTGTCTTGGCCCCCAGGATATGTTAACGCAATTCGGGTCTAAACTTCGAGTTAATTGTTTCCTATGAAATTTCAGACAATCTGCATGTGAATTTTCAGACTTGGATAACAGTCAAATTTCTACTTTCTGCTTCATTTTGTTACTCTCCGGACCAGTTAGCTACACTGCCAAGCAGTATGTACCATCATATCAGCCTTTTGTATGCGTCATAATGAATAATTTCCCCAGGTAAACCTGTAGTTGGAAGCAGATAAAAAACAACGGGTCAAAATGAAGTAACCTTTGTAGTGTGACCTCAAAAGTACACTTATCGCAAACAAAATATGTCGACGGCATATTAGATGCCTTGCATTAGGTTTTCCTAACTTTGTATCTTGATGATTTGAGCAATAGAGCGAAAACCACGACAGATTGCAGACTAGAACCTACTGTCCAATAAGAGTGCAGCGTTTACTGGAACTGCGAACTGTTCCTACCAGTGCAGTCGACCTCCTGCGGTTTCTATGCCTCCGAATTGTTTGCATTTTCGCCCTGTATGAGCTGTTTTGTCGGTTTTCTCTTGGCTCGGTGCCAAGTGGTGCGCGTACATGCGCTCTTGTGTGCATGCGCTTCGGCACCCAATAACAGCTGGTTTACTCGTCTTACTCACCTGCGTCCACCCTGTGAGAATCATCTAAATCCGTTTGACTGACTTCCAACAAGAAAGCAAAACGTGCGCGATACGGTAAACACACCAGCCGTTGAACAAGCCGGCTTTCTAGACATGCACCCAATTCCGGCATGCACAAGTTCGTGGTCTCCGCCATTCTAATTTGTCATGGAACGATTTGCTGGATTCGTGACCTTTGCCAAACCGGCTGTTTGCGAGTTTGTTGTTCTTGCTGGCGGCCTGTCAAATAACGTGCCCCGTATTACTGTCGCAGTTGGTCGACCACAAGTTGTTTAAAACAACAATAACAGTCTCATAGGATTTCGCTTGCCGTGTTTCATTTCAGCCGCTTGTCGAGATGGTTTGACAAGATGAACACAGTCTAACTGTTTTCCTCAGCCGCTGTCCAGCCAACTCGCTAACCGGCTAGTTAGTTAGGCCCCACGGAAACCGCTTCTGGTTCAAACTGGAGAGTTTCGTTGAGGAATCTTGTAAAATTTGACAGTTATGATTTTTCGGAGAACACAACTGGACAGAATTTTCTTGGAACAATTAGCGTGATGTGGCCGCCTACAGCCTACTGGTCAGCACAGAAAGGTAGTTCATATGTTTGCCAGTATGTACTAACAACGTCCATGTTCTTCCCCAGCCGCACCAATCCTCAACTGGCCACACTCTCTTCTGAACTCACCAAGTAAATAATGCAGGCCGGAGGTTTGTACCCACGATTTTTCAACTGTTAGCCGAAGTTCACATTCACTCAACCGTCGGTCCCATAATCATTGCTTGGAATAGAAGCGCTCAAGTGAACTGCAATTGCCTTGTTAACATCCTATTGCTCAGAATGAATACGACCTATCCCTTGACAACGTGTACAAACTACGATAACGTTGACGGAATTTGAAACCACTCTGTCACACTTCGGTCACACTTTAAATTGATCATTTCTGTACCCGTTTAAATTCTTCTCAGATAGAAGTTGTGAAATTACACAACATCTGTATACTTCATTACAATTAAAACAGACGCTGAAACTAGATCCGTTCGTATTGGTCGAAATCACACAACCGTGCTATCGTGAGTGCAAATAGGGAAAAAAATAGATGATGGAGTACGGATATGCAAAGGAACAAATTGAACATCGCTCACGGTTGATCATATCCGTCGCCGGCCATAGACTGTTCAGCCAGTTACTTTCATATAGAAGGACCAGACTCGTATCACTGACGTAGAAGATCATATTAGAGCACATCTTCAACCTCTCTTACAATTACGAGGAGTTGATAAGGTAAAGTGTAAAGCTCTCAGACCGTATGTGTCATCATCAACTCTAAAACCTATGTAAGACACACAATTGTAGAATGTCACTTAAATCTATTCTGGCGATGACAAATTTCCTATACCATAAATTGACAAGCTGGCTTGTCACCATTCTAACTCCACTGAAAGAAGAGTATCAGACATATTATATTGATGATTTTTTTCAATTAATCATTGACTCAGACAAAATCGACCTAGTCAGTGAGCTGATGTGTTCCGTAGACGTTCAGTCACTTCATGAATGTCCCGCTGCACGAGATGAATGATCACACATGTGAGACTATTTAAACGAGTCACATTACTGTGTCTGCCTACTGATATTCTGAGGGAAACTTTAATACTGTGCACTGAAAATGTCACCTCCCGTTTTTTTGAATGGTGCTACCGTCAGATAAATATGGGTAGCTGTGGGAAGTCCACTGAGGCCCATCTTAAAAGATTTTTTATGTTAAGGATATAGCAAGAGTTAACAACAGACATAACACGCCTGTCTTATTATAAACATTACGTTGATCACACACTAATATAATTGGTCGCTCCGAACAGACAATGGATAACCTGTTGTGGTATTTAACTAATTATCATTTCAATCTGAACGTAACATGTGAATTTGAGGCTGAATTGCTTGCCGTTTCTAGACATGTTCATAAGTCACCGGGGGGCTGACTTTACTATAAAAAATGTCTGTAAGCAATCGACGCGGTGCAATCAGTACACTGGTCCATCATAAGGGTTCATCAATGAATATACTATTCACACAAGCGCGGCGAAAATGTACGTATGAGAACCTTGCACAGGAAATGGACCTGCTCACGTCCGCACCACAATCTAACGGTAATCCCAAAAAGAAAAATACATAGTAGACCGTAGCTGTCATCTAAACAACGGGTCACCGTGAGAGAAGAAATGGCTTATGTACAAGTGTTTTTGAGGGAGATCACAGTGTAACTCAAACTACATACATAGGCAGGACCAAGGAGTGCTTGATCTCCAGAATGAGGAAACATTTGAATAAGTGGGTACGGAGGTCTGTGCTGCTGGAGAATGGAAACGTTGTTAAAAGATGCAAACACCCAGTGTCTGCAGGTGGTAGACACGTTTTGATCACTTTCTGGTTGCGTTATTGACCCAGGCTGTGCATTCAACATCTTGTTACTTGGTTTTAATCCGAGTTTCCGGCTGCCTACTGAAGCGGTCGCAGTCGATCGGCCGCGACTGGCCTGCTGCCCACAAAAAGTTGCTCATGAACTTGACCCTGTCCTTGACCTGGTGACATTTTCTATGCCATCACTTGATTATCCATCCCCTAAGTGATTGATTTACAAAAAAGACTCACGCTAATGTAAATTTGATACTGATTAATCAGTGCCAGCCAATTGCATCTACCCCACTCCGTATTCCAAATGTGTTGTTAAAACTTCAGATAGCAACTGGCTATTTCAAATTTCAATCGTTTTCGAACCACGTGAGTCTTCCTTATGGTTTTTCAAACTGACCTTAGAAAAACAGTCAATCTATCTAAGGATATGGTTCTTACGAAAAAATTTTCTATGACAAATCGACGTAAGCATAAGTCACTGGTTATAACAGTGTCTCCTTTTCGCCTTCATGTTCCACGTTGCAAACTCCAAAACCTTCTTGTGGTTCATCAAAGTTTCGGCAATTCTGTGTTTTTAGTTGTCTCATCGAGACTTACCGGTATTTTACTGTTTCAGTCTGCCTCTCTCACTGTGATTTCTGCGTTCATGGACGACTGATGAACCAGTTAATCCATACACACGACTGACATTCGTATAACGTCTTAGGTGTTGCCAAGCCCCGCAAAGAAGTGTGCTGCCGAGACTACATACGGTATTCGACCATCACAACTTTAAACCACTCACTCAGACTTTGTACACATTCAGATTTGCCCTTTCTGACTAGTTTGCCTAAAAGCTGGTCCTTTTTACTACACGAATTGATCGACACTAAGAAAAGTACCTAAAGTTTTGAAGGACCTCGTATATAAAATCCACTAACCTTTACGACAATAAATAATCAAATGTATTTTCTTAGCCCGTGGAATATGAATGTGACCAACGAGACTTGATCTGTGAGTGACAGTTTTGAATAATTCATAGTCATTTAGAGTATGAGTGAATTTGTCAGATGGTCTGTCCACAGCAACAGTTTCTTGTGGTTACTCGGTAGTGATAAATGCTTACTTCCCAAACACGTGGTGAAGAGGTCAGCTACTTAGGGCGTTTCATAGTGATTCTTGACACAATTTTGAACGTTACCACGCTACCGGAACCGGTTTCACTTGACCATTGCTCACAAATGCGTGCTTTGCTGAATGTTGTAGAACAGCCGGTTGAGAATAAGTCGTCTGAAACTTTTTGCATGGATTCTTTAACCAATGTCAGAGAGTGTTTCAGTTAGTGTTTCTACTTGTGTAACACTTGGGTGGCATCGAGACGTCGATCGTGTTTTTTGAAGATATATGACTACAACACTGACCAAACAATGCTGCGTCGTCCGTCACCACCGATACTTTTACACAGTATTAACGATCACATTTCACTTTCCGGTTTGTTTACTGACTGCATATATTGAACCAAGAATTTTCTCTCTACTTACAGCTTATAATTGCCCAGATTGCTCTCAGTTTTCAACCAGACCAGACCGATCACCTTAATATGTGTGTATAAGATGTCTCACTTCACCGCCATGCCTGAGCACTTCATATTCGAGATCAATTTATTTGTGCATTTTTGTGCCCTTTTAACTCTGCCCAATGACAGTGAATGCGGACATTCACGTCGTCCAATCAATAGTACTCTTTGTGCACTCAGATAGGTGAATTGTCAACTTCTTACAGGCTCACAGTTTCAGTACACCTTTGTTAAAGTTTTGTTCATGAACTGGATCTTTAGAGAAGTGTTGCAGTTTCAAACGTTCTTGTGAAAGTGGCCCACTTCAAATGACCAATTGCACGGAAGACAGACATCTTCTAAATATAACTACAAGCATTTGCTTCGATTTATATCACGTTTGAGCCAGATAACCTTGCGGTATGTTTACGCAAGTTACAACCGTGGTTACCTGACTTAAAGACTCGATCCAGACGTACAATACACGTAATCCCACTCACGAAGGGTCAGGGAAGAAGGAAAGGCTTGGGCGCTAGAGCGATACATATGGTACAATGCGATATGGAATCAAGCCAGCAGGATAAACAAATCAAGATCCATTTGGCGTCACTCGTGCTGAAGGCTTTCTGGACAGCACACTGCTAGTCGGACATCTGTAATTCTATTCACATGAATGTTTGTAGCAGAATTCGGTCACAATTCTGTATTTTGATGTTAAGTGAGATGATTAATTTTACAGGGCCTCCGTTGGGTTAGACATGCCAGTTTGGTTAAACATGAAAGGCATTCTTGGTAACTAGCCAGTTACACTCGTTATCTGCTTTTTTGTGTGATACCACAGTTCGGTGGTTGACCACATGTGTATATTCACTAGTCTTTCTTTGAACCCCGATATGCATCCACTTACACCAGCGTCTTTGCAGTACAGCAGTGATCGCCCTGTGGCTTCAACAGGTTTGGAATTCAATAATCACAGTGAGTAGTGGTAACAGAAAGTATGTCTCAACAACAATCACACAAAGAAATTGAATACACAGGCACTGTTGTAGTATTGTACGTGACCACTGAAAATGCATCCACTAAAGTTTGTGAGGAGGTTATCTTAAGCTAGATGCTATGATCAAATAACAGAGGTCGGTATAGCCGTTGGATTTTGGTGATAAGCCCTTCATTGCGATAAAATAAACGTTTCGGGGTTGTAGTTCTCACCTAGTAACCGAACTTATTCAGTGAGCTTATGTGCATAAATGCACATAGACCTGACAAGTGGAAGTCTGTGGCCATGACTAAGATGTTTAAAATCTATACACTAACGTTCCTTCCCACAAGCCTAATAACCAAGTTCGTTATCAAAATATTGATCACAACGATAAACTCCATTGTCTGAGTTTCATTCTGGTCGCATATCTACTTTGTGTTGACATTGAGTGAAAGAAGTCTGTTCACAAGACAATCTAAGATAACAATTATCGTGCACAATGAATAGTTTAGGTTTTGCCAGGTAAATTTACTAGGCGAAAAATTACAAGTTTCATATACGAACTTTTTTTTCATCTACGACATTTTTCTGCGTAGAAACAGTCTTTTACTGATCCACAAAAATGACTGGTATTTGCCCCTGAAAAATCCAGATTTCAAGTATTTGTTTCTATGGCATATTTGGATTCTGGTCTTTCTTTTATCCTTTCTGTGATGACGGTGAGGAACGATACTTTATGAACTGCAAACATCTGGTTTATTCGCATCAATCATCCAAAAATTCCCCAATTTCTCTCGATATTCGAAGTGTTGCTCAGCTCAAGTTTAATTAATTCTGTGGTTTTAACTTAGTAAATTAACAGATCAGTTATTTTGTCTGCTTGCCGACGCGATCAGTACACTGCAATGTTACCGGCAAGGTAATGTGACTGTACGCTTGTGTTTGTTTATTTGTTCATCCTGAAGTGAGGCCAATGATGCAGCGGTGAACACGACTGTTTCATGTCATGGTAGATTTACATATTGTAGACCAGTTTCAACAAAGACGAAACTCTAGTCTAGTGCTTCGTCTTGAGGCCATCTAGCTAAAATGGATTACGCTAACCCAAAAAGTGTAACGAAGTATGGGTGTATTTCAAGATATATCAATATAATATCAACATATCTTATTTGTGAAGATTCGATAATTTCACCGTCGATTTACCCGTTGGTAGTACTTCTTTCATTTTTAAGCTGTACCGTTATTTGGGAATGTTTTGGTTGTTTATCAGCCTACAAGTAGTTTTTGTTACAGGTTAACGTTGCATAATTCACACCCAAATTCGTCATTCCATTCTGACATCTTATTTTGAGTAAACGAACCGGGAAAAACTGACCCTCACTTTTTGGTTTTATTCCGCTTTCACATTCTCACTATTCTAGGCTATTGATAGCTAGGGAATCATGAACAATGTGCATTTTTTCCAACTCCATACTTCTAGATGATTCAATCAACTGGTTAACAAAAAAGAGTACTGTTAGTTTTCTGCGTCTTTGCTGCGACTAGATGAGTATGTGATAAGAACGAATTCTGGGGAACATTTATGAGAAGGCGAAGGAGTCGAATAAGCCCTTCATTGTGGTCCACCTGAACCATCCCAGTAGATTAACTTGTGACGTGTATCTTTCAGTGACATACAATTTTACCACTAGTCTATTTGGTCTGATGACACGTCATTGTAAGTAACGAAACACAGGTCTATTAAAATTTAAGTGTCGAGTGTTATTAGGCCGTTTATTCTGACTGATTTTCCAGATATTTCTTCCGTTTCCGCCCAAGCGAGTCAGACGAGCTGTGCTTCAATTGGCCCGTAACCCGTTAATAAAATACTGAACTCACAGTCAGGTTAATGGAAGTCTCGTTGACAGTGCCTACCCCATACCTGACCCTCTGAACCATCACATAGCATTAGGCGCAATCATAGTGGTGCAGCCTTTGACAATAGTGAAAACTACTTCTTACTTCATGTTCTTTCCTTCTTGTGTATTTTTTTGAAAAGCACTCAGAATTGTTTCATCTGTCACATTGGCTTCCCTCCACATGAAAATATTGTTGTTTCTAGTGATAGCACTCCGGATTAACGGTTGTCCGTTAGTTCCCGTTCAGGTGATTTACCACATCAAATGACCCTTTCTGTCACTTTAAACGAACTTCAGGTAGACCTATCTTGTTCATTCATGTCCACAAGTTGCTCACACACCGGTTTATCTGACTAATAAAAGGTATCAGCTGATAATTTACGGCATTTTCTTTAACTCCAACCACTCTGAGAACGTCAACTACTTCCACCTGCCCCCACCTTCCAAATCCGTCCATCTCACTGTGAACTGTTTGGCAAACTGCCACACTCAGTACAGGCAAATTGTATTTATGAGTGGTTTGATCACTACACACCTTCATACGTTTCACTTCCTCTTCACACTGTCCGTACCGCATGACTCATGGCATAGTAATGAGTCAGACAACCAAATTCAATGGTTTCCCTTTTCCTTAGGTATCGTTTAGTGCTAGTGGATGACAATAGAACGGAGATCAGTACATTGTCTTTTGTCTTCCTCTTGCGTGTTGTGTTCAATTTGTTTGTTGTTCCACGCTGAACAAGTTCACATCAGGTGCCTCCGCACATTTCCGGGTAGCTGATAAAAAGTCACTCAAATATCATTCATTTGAGTTCACCCATTTCTGGTCGACATTGAAAGAAAGTGCTAGACTCAAGTTTCACTCATACTGAGACCGATCATTGGTGTACTTTCTTATGCAGATGTTAAAACGAACCTGCTCTGTTGACGTTCAACCAGCAACGCTGAACAGCAAACGCAGTCAAGTTAACTCCCCAATCTATAACCTCACATTCAAGATTACTTACTCAGGTTGAATTCACCGACTTACATGAACCAACCCGTTACTGCCTGATTACAGTAAGCGGAGCACCATTCGCACTTGAACATAAAGTCCGGATGTAGGTGAGCTTTTCTGAACAGCAGCACCTGCTTTGAGGTTTGCCCTTTGTTACAGAGTGCTAGGGACACGTATCCCTGCCCCAACATGGATTTCACCTCGAGTCCAGGCACCTACATGGCGATCTTGTTGATCACTAAGCCATTCGACCGTTATCAGGCACGACTAAGTCAACACATCTGGATGTTCATTCACAGGGTTTTCTCGGCAGGGGACCTAGTAACTGCAATCCCTAATCGTGTCACACAGTCTTCGGTTGAAACCCGTTACGCTTGTAATGCATTGCACCGCAGGCCGGGTAATAGTGGTCGTAATTATTTAACGAACGATTAACCGAGCCGTGAATACATTTGAGATGGTCAGTCGTTGAGGTTTATTACTGTGTAATTCCAGCAAAAGAACTCAGGCTGTTAACTTAATGGTTAACATTATTGATAGTTGTGCGCAGTTATTTATCCGGTGTGGTTGAATCTGCTCTAATGTTCTAGGCATGACTATCACATCGAAGATTACACGGACAAACATAAAATCTGGAATTGGATTTAGAATTACGTCAAAGTCCAAGAGCGTTAATGGAGAGGATCATACTGCAATTCTGACAGTGTATCAAAGCGGAAATTAACGTGGCATTTTAGGTCCCATTCCAAAAATTTACAACTGACTACAGGACCAAATCTTCCTGTCAAAACCCTCATCTTTCAGGCTACACCAGAAATCAGTGGCACTCAACCTTTCAGTTAATCTTTTTCTGAGTTTTTCAAATGCTACATCATCCCTCAACACACTCGAATTCCGTCACGTGAGCACTAGTCCGAGAACACTGACAACGAACTGCATTTAATGGGAAGCGATTTAGTACTTGTATGATCAAAGATCATTGTGATGGCTACGCGTGGCTTAACAATACTAGCTTACCAACCTGTATGCCCTTTGAAACATCTACTGTTGTTCTCCATTCATTCCGTTCTCCATTGCAGCTTTTTTATATCTTTACTTCGCCCCCCCTCTCTAAAAGAGATGATGTCGTCCATTTTGGAAAATACCGTCGTATACTTATTGCCTAACTGCTTCTTCCGCATTAATCTAGATAGTGTAAAAATGCATTGTGCGGTAAGCATAACGTTGCTCCTGGTAAAACGTTTATCTGTGACCGAAGTTGCCATAGCCAGATCCATAGATCCTTCAATGTGTTAAACATGTAAGTTCCAAAACTTGTTCACCAACTCTTTTTTTCGCGTATATAAGGTTCGGATTTCATAAGTCTAATGTACCTAAACAGTCGGTGGTCGTAAAAGTGCAATCTTATGACATCACTCACACTGGCAGATCTCGAATTATACCATTGGAGCCTAGCCCACTCCAAACATTGTTGTGTGTTCGTGCAGCCTTCTAATTAGCATCTTTTTCCAATATATCTTGCTCTAGTGCAACGGTGATTAGCCCTTCATTGTCCAGCCAGTGAAAAATATTCCATATCTAGTTGTTAATGTACACCGCTTATGATTAGTTAAACTCTGAAACACCTCAACAGTTGCGATCTACACAAAACTCATTGTCTCATGTACATGAACTCCGCCCATAGTTGGGAATTCATTAAGGCCGTCTCATCACCCGATAAATCCAACCGAAGATAAAAATGTGTACTTGGGAGTGATAGTTTGACAGTGAGTGTCACGAACCAAGTATATCGATTATGTTTAACCGTTTAAGAATGGTGCTTGCATGCGTGCAGTGTTTTTATTTATTTTTCATTTGTTTTCCTTTCCCCCTCCCACAGTGATTCCGAATGGCTGCTAGTCGAGCATATACCTACCGGGATGATCGGTTACATACCCCTCTCTTATGTCGCCCGAGCTAATTCTGTGGAAGCTGAAGAGTGAGTTATTGGTTTTTCAATCTCTCGTGTAACTGCACTTGTTAGTCAGGATTTACATTGTTCCTACTGTTTGTCTCTGGTCGTTAGTTCATACGTTTATCTGTGTTCTTGTTTCTGTTATTCGAAGGATAAATTTTGCCTAATGATTCACAACCCAAAAGAATAGCTGATGTTGGTGCAACAGGTATACAGTTACGTCTGTGTTGAACACTGAAATACACCAAAACAACTTTCTGACGAAAACTGCTAGATCGTGACTTTCGGGAGTACAGGGTGCCCAGGAAATGTCTAGTGTAGGTCTTCTTTCACGTTTGTACCGATCGAGTAGACTTTTGAAATTCTTAATCAACTCAGCCGTGACAATGAGACAACACAAACTTAACTGTGAAGAAGTTCTGTCTACGTGATAATCTGGTCATTCCGTACTTCATTTTCAGAGAATGACTTTTCAAGCGTTTATATTAACTTGGTGAGTGACCTGATGCGCCGTGGATTTTGTTGTTAATGGCTTAGTCTCCTCCAAAATGTCTGTAATGGACTTCTAACTGGAGTGATGTCAGATTTTTCTGGGCATCTTCCTTCTCCTAACATCATGTCTGTAAACGTTCTCAGCACGAGTCAAGAACGCTGACCAAGTTGCTTGTAACGCGTATGAGAGAAGCTAATCGTCTCGTTTCCTTTACAACTTTTGCGTGAAGTTTTAGTCTGGCGATTACTCGAAAGTTTTGTAAATGACACATTGGCATCAAAAATCTAGTAGTAGCCAGTGCGAGGACGTTCAAATGACGCCTGGTTAACGCACTTCACTACTGTTTTACCTGCATTTAGCAACACTTATTCTTTTAAACTAACTGCAGCTTGTAATTAATTTTATTCCCACCCATCTGACAAACGGAGTACCGAAAGGTGTGGGGTTTCTATTCCTCCATTTCAAACATAAAGCAATGTCCTCCTCGTAATCAATCGCCAATTTACCGTCGAAACTTTACAAAAACTATCCCTGGGACACGGAGATTTTAACAGATTGTCATTGACTCATCAGAAAATTTAATACACTCTGTGGTTCATGCTAGTTTGAAGTAGTTGTCTACGCGTTGTTTTCACCATGTCAGACAATGTTACCGACCCATCTGTTCAGGCTACTTAGTGTCCACCGTCTCCTTTGCCCAAATCAAAAACCTCTACTGTCAGTCTTATAATCATATGGACGTCAAACGTTTTCGCGTACATCCTTTGGTCGCGCAGAATTTTATGCGCACATAAAACTGAAAAATACACGTTAACTAGCGCTTACATTGTTTCTCTGCATCTGTAAACAATATCCCAGCAGCGTGATAAATCCAAGCCACCCTGTCTTACAATAATCAGAACAACTCATTCTAAAATACGGCTTTCGCTTCCACCACTGAGTTTCATTCGTAATGCCAACCAACTACATGCTCAATGTCTTCCGAGTACTTGTCTCTTATTGATCGTAAGCGATTTACGGACAGCGCATTTTGCATTATGGAAGATACCTGGAGGAACTTGGCTTACGGAGTTTGAGAAGGGCAGTATTTTAACCTTCAGAGAGATGGGACTGGGTCGTTGAACTAGCACGAATCACGAGGCAGTCTAACTCAATATAGAGTTAGTTTCTTACTTCATGTGAAATCAGAAAGAAACAATGTGGCTGGAAAAGGGCTAGTTCATTTATTCTTGAAACAGAGTTGTATGAGAGGTTTCGGACGACGTACTGAACTCTTAAGCAACACTTATTGTATTTTTAGATTAGGTATGAGTACAAAACTTTGGTTTCACTATCACTTGCACTTATCGATCCTGATGATTAGTTAACCCGATCTGACAAAAGGGTCCAATCCATTTGCCTGCCTCTACACACCTCAGCTACACCAACATGTTGTTGTGTAACTTGCTTAGAATCCGTTAGCGTAACTATCACAGTCTACTTCAGATTCTCCCTTTTACACTAGTCGACCACCTTCAGGCCCATACTTCATTGTAGGTGTTCCTTTGTTTGGACTCATTCGACACAGACACTTTGAACAATGTACGAACACAGAATCCTTCAAATTACACTGCCCCTCAAAGAGGAATCATCTCTGTTCAAGGAACAACTTCAAAAGGCATGGAATTTGTCTACATTCTTTATCTCCTAGAATCATACAAGAAAAAGTGAGACGTGTGGTGGGTCTACGTCGTCTCAGGAAAAGCCTGTACGACAATCCCACTGACCCCAGTAGGGATAACTGGATCATACCAACACACCCGTGAACCTTTCGTACACGTAGGTCTGACAACCTAAAATCCAATCTACGTCCGACTACGCAACAAAGGACAGGGCTTACTCGTTAATAGTTGTCACCTAAGTGCATTATACCAAAGCCTGAAAAACGATCGATGGGACATGTCGGTGACGTACGTCGAACCTGACCCCTTGTACAAGGAGTTGGAAATTTATTTCTGAAATTTAAGTGCCCAGAACTACTGACTCAAGTGATGCAGTTGCAACATGTACTAAAAATCTTTTCTCCGGAAAATAGGAGAGGCCAATTTCATTCCTCTTAGGGCTCATCAATAATGAATATGCTTGCATAACCGGGAGTTGGATTTCTCTCACGTTCTTATAAGACAACTGTGTCATATACTAAGCCATTTGTCCCATGGTGAATACTACTGAAGTATCATACCTAACCGCTTAACCACATTTGGGCTAACCAACCACCTTGGTGGAGAGACAGAAATTCTATTAAATCCAATCAGTAAGATGACTATTGGAGCATTTCAAAATCATCAGACTGACTGAATGATGTTTTGCTAACTCATAAGTAGTAGAGAACAGTGGCCGATATAAACTGAAATTCATTCACACAGTTATCTCATAAGAAGGTGGTTTGGATTTCACATTCTGGTCATAACAATGAAATTCACTATTGGTGAGCTGTAACAAGATCGAACCCCGATTCTGTTGCCTCCTTTCAAATGAGATTGGCTGAATAAACTCTGTGAATAAGAACTCTGGCAGTAATTATGAGGTATGTTCCGATTTAACGTTAGAGAGCAGCAATTACTAAATGTTTTGACGCCCATTAGTATTACTGGCCAGTAGTCAGGAATTTAGTTGATTTAGACTGAACACCACTCACAGTCTATCCCAGCCCTTTCAACTAGGTGGAATTTCCAGCCATCCTGTTTTGAACAGAAGCACTCTACCCGAGACTTGCCACAATTGTCTCCTACTAAGACAACCCCGCAACCTTCCGACTACTCACAAGCGACTGTAGCTGGACGTTTGTACATAGTAATTCAGCCAGGCCTGATTTGAGGTCAGCTCATAGTCGTCAACAGGGTTATCTCAAAAAATCCTGAAAGACGGTTTAACCTCGCCCGTGACAAGGATTTGCTCTACCGATGAGCCTCAACAAGAGCGAACCCCGAGCCTAATAGTTCTTTTCCAAAAGAACTGGTCGCAAGGTCAACTAGAATGCGATATGTGCGTTCAACTGAATGACGTTCGTTTAAAGTACATTATCATGTAAAAACTATTATTGCCTTTCCTCGTAACGATTTCGCAGCAATTTGCAAACTGAGGTCGCTGGTTCATCTGTTTTCGCCTAAACAATCTGTAACACTTTGCTATACTAACATCGGTCCTGCCAGACCCCCAGTATTAGTCATGAATTCGTGAATATTTTGAAGGCTCTGACTTGCCTATTGTGTTACATTCACGTCAAATGGGATTCACAAAATCAAATTTCTTCTGTCCGAAGAAAAACACCTCTGCTGATGAAACACCTTGTTGGGAGAATTAGTGTATTACACTTTCGCACCCATATAATCGTGGACAGTGTGACGTTGTGACCGAAGGTAAGTTCTACTTACCCACAATAATGAGGTTAGAACAGACCACACAATAATTGATCCTGTCACACGTGATGTTCATATGACTGGTAGTCTTAACGCGAAGGCTTGTCCGTTCCAATCTAGTCCGGGGTAACTCTATCTGGTGAATGTGAGCAGAGACGACTTTCGTCCTGAAACAGTGGTCCCAGTGTGAACACCCTGTAATGCAACAGTAATAGTGATAGTATTAAAAACAATAAGGTCGCTTCCGTTTATCAGTGCTCATCCAGGCGATAACGAACTTTCATCGTGACTTTTGTGTTAGTAAGTATCTCAGTGATATTCAGATTGGAACGAACGTGATCTCTTTCTACCAATTACGTACTTCCCAAGTTCAGAAATCCACCGTTTTACACCCAACATTCTAAGTCTATCTACATTCCGCGTCATTTAATCATCTGCTTTATTAACGCACTAATTGCGTCTTTGATCTGTTGTTCTTCCAGATTTGTTTCCTGAAGATTTCCTACTTTTGCCAGCTAGTCAGTGCATTTATCATGTTGTAGTGCGATTTCCCAAGATTATCTCGTTTTTATCCGATCGTTGCGAGCAACAACATTTCTCCCCAACTTTCCTTGCATCTGATCTCTCTCAAATCTAATTTGGTCCTTATTCGGTTGCTATTTAATTGGGTGAATTTCTATGGAGACCAATTCTCTTCAACTAGCCTCGTTTGTAAGAAAACGTTAGACAGGAGGCTTGCCATTTTTTCAGTTAATTAATAACGGATAGCTTCCGCCAACCAGCATTCGAACTCTAATCCTTGTGCATGTGGAGCCAATATATTGTACAAATTGTTATTCAACTCCTACCAAGCATCATTATATGATCAACTCTAAACGTTCAGCGATACTTCCTGAAGGGAGTGTCACCCAGATTATCCGATACTGTCGAACACCTCTTCTACTAAACCTCGTCGGTGACTCCAGGGTCCGACTTCGTAGCCAAGTTGCACTCACAGGTTTGTAGTTAACCTGACAGTTATTGTAGCTGTTTTTGAAGCAGACGCGCAAAACTTACTAGCCTATGAGAATGACATTATGGATGTGATAATTCTCGTGTATTCAATATGGGATCAGTTAAACAGTTGTCGATATGGTCGCCAGAAGAGCGCATGGGCTAGGGTTTACTCCTTGTCTAAGTAAAGCGATGTACTACCAATAAGCTGTAGAAAGAATGACACTTCAATCTGAGGTTTCTTTTTGAAAGAAGCTGGTTGACAGTTCTGCTCGTTTATGAAACCTTCGATCAGCTGTTATCGTTGCTCAATTCGTATTAAACAAACTTCTCAACTATTCATCAGTAAACTCATCTGCTATTTATTGATAAACAGTCGTAGTGAATCCGTCGTTGTTTAGTTGTACTAACTGTTACTATCTACTTCACTCTACGTTTCTTTTTCATATCCATTGGATTTAAGTTTGTTGCGCTAATGGTTTCATTTTTTTCCAAAAGAAGTGTATGCTAAAACTAAGTATTCTACAGTTCAGGTGCCCAACAGACACCCTCGGCCTGGTCTGGCTTGACTTGACCTGAACGGACAAGATCTATTCCATCACCAAGTCGCGGTGTTAACCAATCACCGTGTTTTAAGGTTAGAATTATCTAACTTTCCTTCCATTCCCTGAGTCGTTGCAAAACACAGTAATGGAATCGAAGCCGGTGGTTGAGGAACGTAAGCTCGAACTTGTTTTACAGAAACAACAGTATTCTGGTGACCACGGTCAAGGTAGTTCACACCAGTAAGATGAAATCTTAACAGCAAGATAAGAAATTAAGTTTTAACCTTTTGGACCTGTTTTGTCTCATACTCACCCCCAGTGAGTAATCCGTGTGTTGTTTGTTATCTTGTGAACATATATGGCATACAGTTCAACATTACTAGAGAGCCTACGGAAGTGATTCAGAGTGGTCCATAAAGTAACCAGTCGGCTAATTAACCAAGTACAATTAGTAATTACCACTTATTGAACAGTGCCATAATGGGGGTGTCAAACCCAACAACCGCCACCCATCTTATCTGTCCGACGACTTTAACTCCCTCGTGTGATTGTGAAAGTATTGTGAAGGTGAACTGCTTGAAACCGGGCTCATGATTGACGGGAATATATGTAGACGTTCGTTGGTATGGGTAGTAGGGTTCTAAAGTGACCAGCTATTCACAGTCCGTTTGCTTAGTGTTAAATCGAGCCCACATGTCCCGAAGATGTCAAGTGCCCCTTTGTTGAGCTATGTTTGATTTGGTCCATACTATACCGACCGGTGTGTACAGAAGCTAAATAAACATCCAATGTATTTATGTTTCACTGTAAGCATTTTCCTTCCTTCATTTTTTCACTGTCTATCTTTTTTTCTACTACACCACAACCGATAACCCTCTATTCAGCCAATATTATTTTGTCTCGCTCTCTGTGACTTTCTCTGTTCATTCGTTCGTGGTGCTTGCTTTCCCACAATCAAGCTAATCAACATGGTTTTAGTGACCTTCTCAACGTCTTCGCCGGCTAATTTTTTGCACGTGAGACAATTTGCGTCATCTTCAACGTGATTATCTGCTGCCTGTTCATCCACGAACTAAATACGGATCCCGTTCTTTTTAGAGTGTATCGAGGAGAGCTGAATTACATGGTGTATCAACTAAGCATCTATCCAATAAGTCTTCAGCCCATGATGAATACCACCTGGACTAAATGAGGCGGATTTTGAAATGGCATGGTAGTCAATTTGTTTTCTTTTTCGGAGATATGGTTCGTTTCATTTGTCAGTTTAGAACAGAATCAATCGCAAAAGTCCCTGCTTCAGCTGGACTCGAACCAGCGTTAGGAACAGAAGGCTCAGGTGCGCCAAATGTTCCACAAGCTAGGCTACGAATACAAACCAAACCTCGGAAATGTCATATTTTGACTTGGTTACTCATCCCGCCCACTGTGTCATGTAGAATCCGTCAGATGACGTAATTTTTTCCTGTGGTGTCTAAGCGGCAAATAGTTGCACCCATTTCCGGCTGAATGAGGTCGACACTTTATCAACGGTTGATTCAATCAGTCAATCGGTTCACTCGTTACAACAAACTGAATTTACTTACTCTCAAGGATTTCCAAACCGCCATTGTGTTCAACCTCACAATTTGCTTTGTTTCGTCTTGAGATAGGCGACTGACCGAAGTAATATTAGAAGCGAGAGAACCGCGTTACTGCCGCTAACTGTGAGGTTGCTTCTTGGTGTACGCTCTCAATTAGGGCCTGCATAATCAGCCCGGGCACACTCACGAGTCTCCACTCAAATTTAAGGCTCGCAGTGGTGCACCTGCTGCTTGCTGTCTCTATTCTGTACTGCAATGACAGATCAAATGTGCTCCTGGGTGACTCAGGCAATGGTAAACCGACTCTGAAGCAGAATGTTTGCTACGGCCTGACGGTTAGCAAAGCCCTACCATTTTCTTCCTACACCTTCACGTTATCACTCCGGGTGGAAACTGAAAAGAAATGCGGATGAGAGAGTCAAAGTTTTGCTCTGAACCAACCGTTGCCTTGCATATTTTACCGTCTCTTCAAGTTCAAGACGCATACGACCTCAACAACTACGCTTTACATGCAATGCCTTTGAGCGTTTGCTAGTAAGTCAACGCTGCCCACCGTCATTTTTGATATATGTTATCGGAACAGAAGGAAAAACATCTGAGTCTCTAACATCGACTTGCGTGGTTATCTCTGCGAATACTGGATAATCGTATTAAACCACCAGAAGTAAACACATCGTCAGCGGAGCAGTTTGATAATGTGCTCTCCTGGCATTTCCTAGGGACAGTTTGCTATGAATTAACAACGGAAAACCACACGTGGGTGATCCCACTGTCCATCTACCTTACATGGATATATGTAAGAAAGACACAAAATGGAAGGCCTGTTGTGGTTGCACCTTATGACAGGAACGCGTGTGGTGCTACCATTGTTGGTAGCACGCTCGAAGTGAACAGTACAACATATGCATAGGTCAGATAAACAATGGCTGTTTGGGGAAGACTGTTGTGAATAAAGGTTGTGTGTTACTAAGACACTATAGGCATATAGTTGACGCGGATGGAGGTTATAGTGACCTTCAAGAACGAACTTAGAAAATGATGGAAAATGAAAATCCAGTTTCTAATATATAACACCATAATATTAACGTTTTAAACAGAGGGTGAGAATTTACCAAACCTCTGATTATCGTAACCCGACCACTGTATTCATACGGGGATATATTCTGTACGTCTTGCTACTCGCGTCTGATAAGGTAGTCACGCATAGTACGATGGCAGTAATACGACACTTTTTTCTATAAATGTGGGTACTCTGATGCAAATAAACCTTTTGGCTGTTCGACTTTTTACCCTTTCATTACGATCCATATAAGTTCATGTTGCACTTACAAAGGACGTTAGCATGCAATCCCCAGGGTATATATAACTAAAATGCTCGTTGAGTAGAGTTCAATTTGCAGGGGGTCATCTCCTTGTCCTTTGGACAATTTTAAGCAGTTTTTATACTTAAAAAGGGATTTTTTATACATATATATATGTTGTCTAATACATATTATTTTGTGTGTTTCTTGAAATAATTGCATATAGGAACCTAGTTGAGTTGCAGTCGACCAACATTAAAGAGACTGTGGTTAGTTTCACACGCAACATTGGGTAAAAGCTATATGTCAGACACCGTTTATTTATACATTCGTAGTACAGTGCAACTACGACATATTAACCGGTTTATATTAGTCATACTCTTCGCCCCTTCGAAGACCGCCAATATGACAGATTTTGTCACCATCGTAAAATGATGTTTTCTTTCTAAGTCTCGTTTTATTTTCCTGATATTTAACCTCTATGCCAGAACAATACCTGATTAACACCTACCGTTAAACATAAGCAACAAACCAAAAACTAGTCAGGACGACTATCTGGCCGTTCTTATGAGAAATATTATCAGATGTGGGTCACGATCGATTAACTGAATACAGCCCATCAGGCTGTACTGATGAGCCAACATAATAAATAAACAAGAATGCCGAATTAGTTCGACTGTGAACATCAGTGGAGGCTTAGTTGATTTATGCGCATTTTCATCGTAGATAATAAAGTCCTCTCTGCTTGAAGTGAACGTGTCAAACAACCCCAGATATCTTCTGACTGGCTTTGAAGAATCACACTTTTTTACTGGATTGCAAGCAGTTTACATCTTTTAAATTTTTGTGAGGTGCTTTGTTTTCCGCACATATAGTTCATGTCAATTTCCGAATGGAGACCGACCCTCTTTAGGAAACATCCATTCAAGTAACTTTGATTTCTCGGTTGAAAGCAACATCCACATCGCTGTGTTGTGTATTCAAGCTGTCCCATCTGGTTGAATCCCTACCCCTCCCACCGCTTGTACAAAACAGTCGCTGCGCGTTTAATCATCCGAGTTCAGTTCCGGTAGCCTTTGTGCGCATCACGGATGAATCACGCTGCCAGACAGATCTAATCGCTCCGGAAGAACGAGTCGGGGATGGCTGCGCTCTGTTGTTTAGACCTGTCTGACTTCCAAATTTGCACCTGTTTACTTCGATCTAAGCTTCTGTGCGCGGTACGTCGACTGTGCACCTCTCCGTCAACCGACTGACTTAGTTCCTCATGTGTGCTTGTTTGTTTGTTTATGCGTGCATATTATATGTATGCACTGATTGTCCGTTCAAGTTGACCAACTTGGCACTACGCCAATATGCCACCGTGGGATTTAGGGTCACAAAACTTCCAGTTTCATTAATATAGTTCTACTATCGTATCAATGAAGACCAGGAATTCGAAAGCCTTATTTCTCTCTTACTGTATAGGTCAGATAATGTACCGTGATCTTGCTGAACATCCCGAAACCGGAAATGAGTGTCATTATTTCTAAGTCTTTAAGCTTTATTTTGGTGACTAGGCCTTGGGCTTCAAACATTTCAGTCAGGGTGCATTGCAGAAATCGTTTTGATTTGGTAACATTATCACATGGTAATTCAAGTACACTTTCCACGCTCATATCCACTAAGATACCACAAAACCTGGTAGCCGGGCCGTCTATTTAGCAAATGCGCCGGTTTACGACGCCAACCATGTCACTTTTTGCAGGAAAGTTAACTAAGATGTTTACCAACATGGGAATGCCGGGTCTAACTGTGAGTCGTGTTCAACTTTTAACCATAGAAGCTCAGGACTAGCTCAGCAGAAAGACTCTGATTATGGGGTTACCATCTGGGGTTTGCTGTAGGTTTGGCGTCTCCTCCGAAGTTAAGTGGTCAACCTGAACACTACTGGCGAGTGACTGTGTTTGAAGTTTTGGATGTGGGAAATTGGCCATGTCCATTTTGAGTTTAATGAATTAATAAGTTACACGGTAGCATCAAGAACACAAGAACCGAAATTCAGTCTCTAGTCTAGGATGTACTGGGGGTACCAAATTACTGGGACAGGTTAGGTTAGGAGGGACTTAGAAGATCTTGAAAACCTAGTTCACCGAATTACTCTCCGTTCTGTTCGACCTAGTATGCTGTTTCACGCGCAAATATTGACTTGCTACAGCTAAGCGCATGGTGATAAGTAAGCCGGTGACTCTGCTAAAAGTACTCATTATGTGGGAAAGGTTTTTGGCATTATTTCATTCGCATGAAAATTCGAGCTAAAACAAGTCACCCGTTGAGTGGTTGGGCTAAATAGAGTGGAATAGCTTCTATGATGTGAACCCATCTGCGGGTATAACTGACGGAACGGTAAGGTACATAATAACACCGCTCACCTGGCGGATAATGTCTGATTAGAGATTTCTCGAAGATTAGACCGGATAGCTATACCAGTTGTATCACACTGGGGTATAATTTGCTGTAAAACCGTTGGCGAATATCGTTTAACCTTGTTTGATCACACGAAGTCGAACAGAACTGGCAGACGATGTATGAGGTCGCCCTTGCATGCCGACTTGGTTGGACTGATGTTCACAATTTCCTAACTGCCCACTTGCTACACGGTTTTAAGACGTACGTACCTTATTCTACACCACAATGACTAACTCTAATCAGCTGATACAGATCAGGTCATGCGTTTCTCCGAAAAATACCTATCAACACGAAGATTGTACTCAACTGTGAGAGGTGTTCAGCTGATATAAACCGAAAGTCCCGGCCACGCCCCAGTATCACAATCTTCATCGGTAAAGCCTGTTAGTTTCCATAAGTGACAGTTGATGAAGCGTCACGGACATTGTGGTAGTGAGCCAAGATAGTTCGAACAAGGCGATTATCATATGCGCAGCTCATCCAAACACAGACACCACACGTCACAGCTCGGTTACGATCGATTCGCGCGCTTCAGTAGTAGCACCAGACAAAACAAAATTGTAGGTCAAATTCTGCCGGTGTTGTCTCCATGTTTGTACGTGTTCAGGTCATGTTTTGTTTTGAAACCTTCATGGTAGTTTTTCTAGATTGCGCCTTCATATTCGACAAACAGTTTGTCAAGATTTACGTTTATGATTACGTCTCTTTCGCATTTGACTGTCACGATCTAAAAGTCAACAGCTCATCCATATTCCTAATAATTTTGAAGCTAACAATATTTCCTCCTCGTCATCATCACTGCCTTTAACATAATCATCCTATTTTTTTTCGCAGGTGTTTACCTACATATACACTTTAAGTTAACAGAAACAAGCGTCAACGTCTGTCGTTTCTTGTTTCAGTTTCATTTTTCTAACTGCTGGGCTGTCTCTTTCAGTCAGTCCGCGGTTTTACAGCTAAGGATTGATGTGTCAACTAATGAAATGGCATACAAAACGGGTGCCAGAGCTAAAATAATTGACAACGGGAAATCATGTCAAGTACAAAGGTGTTCATGTTACTTCCCTTGAGTATTCGTTATCCGACAGCCTCTTTTCTAGTACGGTGGTTTCAGTTTACACGCTCTCAATCGTGTGTAAGCATGGGACGAAACGGATGATCCGTGATCACCTTCCGTCCGAGTGGGCCGGATATCGCAGCTAGGTAGAAAACTCAAATCTTTAGCTCGCCACAGTTGGTGCAGATTTGCAAAACATCATTTCCGACGTTTAACTGTAATTGTTTGTTGTAACCACTTTGCACACATTCCTACCAACATTTATACCATTAACCGGGTCGCCATAGTTGTCAGCTACCTTTAAAATGAGGAAGTGCAGGTACAAGTTTAAATCAATCTTGAACTGACGGTTTGCACTGTTATGAAGCAAAACCTCAATTTCATCATCATTATTGACGTTCAGGATTGGTCTTGATGATTAACTGATAAATCCAACGCCTACTGCTTCAAGACGACTGTTCAAAACCCTGCAAGATGTGATCTTAAAGTCTGTGACCATAGCGTATATGATGTGCATAAACATAAACCTGGTTGAATCTTCAGCACTTAGTTAGATAACCTTAATTGTTGAGTACTCCGTGAGTAACACTCGTTATTTCCGTTGCCCGTAATTTTTGACAACCGTATCTCCATCACTGTCCTAATAAATCTGATCAGTCAGGAACACACAAAATAGGCGTTCTCGTCATATATTTTCACACCATCGATTTATCGTTATTGGTTTCGTTGTCGTTTGTGCTTATCATATTTTCAAGTAGTTAAAACCTGAAAGCTTTGTGTTACAAGCAGGTATTAAGAGCATCACTTCAGATAAGAACAAGTTCCGATTTAGATTAACCCCAATGGTTAAACGTACACGGTCCGCCTTGTTAGTTTGCACCGGTTGACGTCACATGCACTTAAACTGACATGATGTTTTGTAGTGCACCTTCTCAGTTAACCCACCCCACTCTACTACGAGCTTAGTCCTTGTCCTTTAGGTTCAGCAGTCATCGATAATGGAAATCGGTTTCGAATCAGTTAACCCGTGCGAATTTAGGGTCGACCATTAAGCTGTTCGGTCATGGACTCTATCAGGAGTAGTCTGAAATGAAAGTACTCACTAGGACAACAAGTGTGCATGTTGGTTTGAAGTTCTAAACAGAAAGAGATCTGCTGCTGTACACAAAGAGCATTGCCGTCATCCAGACTTAGTGCACTATCATGGATGTGCTTTGACTGAATGGTCTCTCATCTTGAAGGGATCTGTCAAGTCAATGCTGTTACTAATGATAGTGGTTACAATGAGGATGATGCTTCTCCAAAATAATTGTCAGTAGTCATCGATTACACTGATCGTTAATGAATGCTTCTCATTCATCCAACGTTCGCTTCTCAGTCGAACCTATGTATTTAGATCTGTTTGCCATCTGGACACAATTTCACCGGGTTGACCCTGGTGTTCGACAAAGATTAAAAAATTCCTGACGATGAACTGGAATGCAGAAGAAGACCTGATGACTCATAAATTCGTTTTTAGCAGTAAGATAGACTGGAAATTGTGTGTTGTATAAAAATTTCCATTTATGAGAGGTGATGGTGGCCTGGCCTATGAATAGGAGTCTATCTGTATAACTTATGAAAGCTGGTTATTTTTGATCACATCTTCAGTGGTGGAGGCAAACAAACTGTCGAGTCAGGATTGACAAGAACGTTCACTCCATAATATTCCGGATAGATAATCGGAACGTTTCAAGACGATGATTCCTGAGTTCACTGGCAAACGTTATTGATACCTCATAATACTCACTGCTTAATCTGGCCTGCTTTGTTATCCACAACATAAATTAGTTAACATCGGAGTTATCATTAAAACTAACAAAGTCAGTGGACACGTGATTGGTAGACTTGAGCAGCTGCCCAATAACATTGTTTTAGTTTATTACTTATGGTTTTTAAAGATTCATCCACCTAACGCCACTCACATATACTCACAGCTGCCGCATATACACAGACGTTCCAGTCAGCCTCTTTTCGAGAAAAGCATTGGACTTGAGTTTCACTCTCGTCAGAAGTGCATGTCCTTGTCACGGATGGAGTTCGAATTCTGGCCATGCTTTCAGAAAGTAACAGTGTTGACCCCTGCACTATTGGTCTCACATTGGGCCGAATTATCATATGCAAACACCCAACCACATTCGCTTGTAAATGATGCTCAAATGTCCGGTCATCTCGAAAATGAGGCACAGTTACTGTCCTGTTAACTTCATGCCGTGCCCCCACGACTAAGACTTCTCTTTAAGTTTAAATAACAGAAATCGGTCCGCTCGTTAAGCTATATATTGACTAGTGGCGAGTAGAAGATCTTGACTAATAAAAACTGAAAATCATTCGCAGCCGTTTGTGACGGTTCAAGACATTATCCGCATACATTCTAGTGATAAATTCAAATACCCCGCATGCCAATCATAAACAACTGTGGCTGAGCTTTTACAAGTTCACACCTATTGTAATGCCAGTAACACAAAGACCAACACGGTTTTCCAACAAGACAGGGTGCAGATCAGTTTCCGATCATGGAAATGATCTGTAAAACTGACGAGTTCTAACAAAAACGAACCTCAGATCTGGTGTTCCTTTTCAAAACAAATTTGCTAAGAAGTCCGTGTAAACTGTGATTGGTGTTCAGTTTCTATCGAGCTGAATCCCCTACTCTTCATCGGATTACTATATTCTCACCCTTCTTGCCAATTCTGGGATTTTCATTTGACTATCACTCTTGTAATCAGGTCGGAAACTAAGCATAAGTTAGAACAACTGAGCCTTTAACAAGTGGGCAATCAATTTCACTATATAGCTTTACACTCGCCGTGTACGTGGCGTCAAAACTGATCGTAAGATCAGGTCACATACCTAGGCTTCGTTCCATTTTTTAATAGGGTGACGTTTTAGCCGAAATAGACAAATTCTTTTTGAGCTACCTGCTTGTTTAATGTAGCGTAGAGGTTGACCATTCAATTTCAGATCGATTTGTCTTCCCATCAGATAATCGTATGTTCTTCGTTTTAATTGCGGCCACTCTGCAATCAGTCAAGACAGCATGGGTTATTGTTAGTTAGCAGTAATATATAGGATGACACGGCAAAATGTAATCAGGCTTCTACTTACACTTTGAGGAAATCTCTCTGTGATTGTTGACATTTGCTGGAAGCACAGTCTGTTGTGAGCTGCCAACTCAAAACCACATATCCATAATTTCACTTTCTGTCTAATCCGTATAGATACATGTGAGTAGAAGAGGCACCTACTTGATGGTTTTCACGTATGACTATTTTCCCAACCTGCTACTAAATCGGTCAGCAGGACTTCAGCTAGGAAAGGCAGACACCGCCTTCAATTCCTTACTTACTCTTGATGACCCCGTATATACCGGTTTCTTTTGAAACGTACGTTTTTATGGAATTTGTTATTTTAGGCTACTCACAGTATGCGTTATCTGAATAGATGAATAACAGTTGAAATTACGTTTGGTAGTGTATTGTCTACTCCACGGAATCGATCAGCCGTTTCAGTCTATGAGCAAAAGGAAGCGCAACCGGTAAGGCAACTAATACACATACCTTCCTGCAATCTTGGCAACCTCGATCCTGTGGTCTAGTTGATAAGCGATCGGACTACAATCTCTCGTTTATTCAATGGTCGTGGGTTCGATCCTCTGGATGTGCGTGATGCTGATGAGACCCAACTAGGTCGAAACTGCTGTCCACCGCTTCGCTGGTGGTTACTGGGACCAACCGTTTGCAAAAACCCTTTCTTGAACCGTTCTGGGGCTGTGGTAGGTGAATGCTCGTTTACAGGCCAACCACAGAACGGCCGGTCGATCTCAGCCTATGAGGAGAAGGAAGCCCAAAGACTAAGGCAACTAGGGTCTCCTTTGTTTCTGTCTCACTGCTGGTTGTGTTGAGGATGGCGCAGTATACAAGATGTGGACCACAATCCTGTTAAATCAACCTTTTGGCATCATGATTAATCTATAAAGCAATTGTGGCATAAATTTTCGCCAGATTCTCGTAGTAGTAGTCTGGGATGTACGAAACCTGCAAGAAATTCGTCTAATATAATACGGTACAATTCACTCAACGTGTTTGAAAACATTTGACGCTTAACCTCGCAGCAAGCCGACATCAGTGACTAAGCATTGTTGACGAGGCTCATCTTTGGTGCTAGAGTTTATCGACCACACATGTTGGAACATTCCTATGCTGAATGTTGGTGCATGTCAAGCAACATCGCACTCCCTCCTCTGTTGAACTAATCAGGACTGTACAGGTTGTGGTTTGTGGTGGATACTGTTGTCGGCGGCGGCTGGGATTCAAAGTCCCACTGACATGTGACAGCTGCAAATTAAGTTTGACTTGGTGCACAGGTCCATCTGCAACACCGCTGTACACCATATGGTCTATGTGCAATCGTGCTGTCGATGTCGCTGCGGCAGCGAACATGGTACTGCATGTTTTTTTGTCTGTTCGAAATCGACTAGTTTTTGTGTGTGGGTGGGTAAGTGAGTGATTTTTAGTGTATTATGATGCCAAGTTTGTGTGTTGCGACCATTCAAGGGTGAACTCTGCCAGACGTTCGAATCGATAAGAGATTACGCACTTGTACACTGTTAATCAGCTGTTCATTTTGGGTGGTGCGTTCGAAAATCACCGTTCTGTATTTTACCGGTCATTACTGGCTACGAGAGTGACCGTATCACGCGGTCAACACCGGTGTGATTAACTGTTGACGGTGTTCACGAGAAACTGACGTTTAATAAACATGAATAACGATGTTCACTTCCCAAACTACGTATTGAATTTGTCATTTCTTACAAAAATCTCAAATCCTCTCCAATAAATTTCGAAGTAAGTACGAGTTGAGATGTATAATAGAATTCTTAAGAGGAGCTCCTCTCGGATGAAGACGATATGCACATTTGGGTCCATGTTGTGTGACATGACCACGAAAGTGGGTGGATGTAATAAAATTGTTACATTTGTTGTTACAATTGTTACAATTGAGTTTTAAAACTCAATAACTCCAGGGGTTTGTGGTATGAGAAGTGGCTAATCGCAGGCATGTCGGATGAATCGAACAAATTCAATCACAATCAATCAACCAGTGTGCAGGTAGATTCTAGTATAAGAAGAAGAGTAGCCAGCTAGTCACGATATCAACATATCGGGTATAAATCAATTCAATGAGCTGGTTCCGACAGATACATTATTTCGACATTACTTTTGGTAGTGTCTTTGGGTTCTTCAAGTGTGTGTATGAGTTTGTTAGTCAACCCTACCGTCAGAACAGACCCCGTCACGGTATTCCGAATTAGACAGCCCAATCGCGCGCAAAATAACATAACCACTCATTGTTGCCTCGTATTAGTCAATTTTCAACTTATGATTTTCATTGTTTGCAAAATTACTTAAGAAGACAGAAGGAAAAGCCTGAGCTGGGAGGAATTGTCCGAAAGTAACCATAAAAAGGAATTCCCGACGTAAATTAAGTTTAAGACCATTTCCGACTACCGGCGTTCAAGCTTTCCAGCCGTGTTATTTCGTCCTGTTAGTTAGTGAATGATGTTTACTGGAAATGGATGTTGTGGACATTGCCGTCACTGTGAGTAAAGCTCACAACCTGATTTCCATGTAAGGTCAATGACCAACAGTTCACTACTGTAATTTGAACCATATCATGAGAAAGTGCACATGCCTGAACGACAGAACTAAAAAAATATTGGTCTAAATAACTGTCAAAATTATTAGAACGAGTGTTTATCGTTAGAACAGATCTATAACGGTTGTCAACTTATTCTTGAAGAACCCCACCTCCTATTGTACAATCGGACAATCAGCGACGCAGAAGACGCTGAACAAACAGGTTGAAAACAAAGTTCTGCTTAGAGTATTATTAGTAAACGCCTCTCACCTCAGATGAATACTGAATCTGCAATTGCGTTCTGTACGGTCATTACAGTGACTATTTAAAAATGCATCGTACCCGACTTATTTGCTATTGGTATGTGTACACCTACTCACGGAATCACATATACGACATCGATTGAATTGGATAGAAGGTTACGTCACCTGCAGTGATCATTTTTCAGATGCATAGTAGGTATACAGCCTATGCACATCCGAATCTGATTCAAACGGTTTAGAACCTAGAAATAAAGCGGTTCATTTTACCAATTTTAGAATTTCAGCAGTAACAAGGTTGCGTATGATAGAAAGTAAGAGAAAACTGAAGGGGAACGCAACCCAACCACAAACTTTCAGGCATAATACAAACGTACGTCAATGAGTATTAAACAGCAATAGACTAACAGCGAGTGAGAAGTCAAGCGTAACTTTATCCGTTCACATTGATTCTGGTGACCGGGTTGTCCGGAGATGACTCGATGTCCTGACAATGTGTGTCAAGTCTGCACTTAAATTCTTCTGACGATGACGTAACTACGTCAGACTGTGACAGATTGTTTCAGGTTGGACTTACCCAGCCGTTCTAACGATACTTTATGTAGGTCAAGCTATCTGTTCATGTTGCAGCATTGGCGAGTTTACTTTGCGAAGGTTGTTTAAACGTAGTTCGTAACATACTGTCTGGTTGATAAAGGATCTCGTATGCTAAGATTTTATACCTCTCAATTTGTCAGTAATGCATTGAAAACTGTCCCAGTGTTATGAGTTAAGAACGTGGATTATGCAAGTGTTAGTCAACTCAGAAGACGAATACATGGGTTATGTGCTTCAACACGACAACAAACAAGCACTCATTTGCATACAACGCTAG
>LUCH01000846.1:77739-101658 GCA_013368495.1 Paragonimus heterotremus | reverse complement strand
TATCATATGTGAACACTCAACCACTTTCGCTTGTGAGTAATTATCAGGTTTCCCGATCGCCTCGAGAGGAGACACAGTTACTGTCTGTTAACTCTAATCGATGACCCCTCGATTAGGACTTCTCTCCAAGTTGAAATCACAGAAATCATTGACTGTTCAACTTGAAATTTTAGTTATATTTAAAATTCCGTCCATAACTTCAGCTACGGACCACAAACAACGAACTGTAGCCATCTGCTTGTTTCGGCCTAAACTGTGTATCAATCGGAATCACGTGACCCTAAAATAAGAGTGAATTCTCGGATGTGACTCAATTCCTCAATGTTGTTAATAACCTCGTTGCTGAACACTACTCAGACCCAGCTTGTCCACTTTGTACAAATCTAGTACTGTTTCAGACTGTTTCTGACAGTCTTTCACAAGATCACCCAACGTTCCTACTGTATTAATGTAACGAACTCAGATGTCATTTGAAACAGTTAGTTCACTTTAATAACTTATGTTAACATTTCATTTACTCTCATCAGTCGCAAACGTAGAACAGGCCAATCATGTATATCATATGGATAAGGACAGACAGGGACTAGACAAGCTTACGAACACCAATTACTATGTAATCAAGACCATGACAATTCGATAGGTTGCGTCAACCACTTTTGTGCGCATAATGCCGGCTGGTAAGTTCGGATAAACATTACTTCGCAGAAAGCCAATAAGTTCGGGTTTTGATTGTGTAACAGTAACTTGAATTAGTCTAGTATTTCAACTTAGTCACCTGTTGTTATGACGTGTCTAGCAGTCGATGAAGTTGGATTTCCAGCCGTCGTGCACCAAGCTGAGGCTTGTGCGTCATCAACTGATTCAATCATTTCGAGATGCATTTGGTGACTCGTTGTGATAGATATTCATCAGTTGTGCGTATGTAAACGTCACTGCAACTGGTACATAATATAGGAGAGAGGAGAGTTTGACACACTACTTTCTTGACTTAGAGGAACTTATCCTCTGTTGATCTGAACTAAGCGCAACTACACAGTTGCATATGTTTGAGCCAGGGAAGACCTTAATTTTTGCTTCTTATCGTTGGCTAGGTGGTCAAGACTAAACAAGATTAGGAAAACATTTCTCTTTCAGGTCGTAAGTATGGGTTCAATGCTCATATTCATCTTACTACGTGCGGGGATAAATTTATCAGGTTTGTCTCAACATCTCCTGTTCTGTCTGCAGTGTATCAGGGGTACAGATGCACCCAGCTCTATAAAACAGTGTTTTAACCTAACCGCGTTTGTATGTAGTAGAAGCAAAGCTGAAAAACTGATGATACTGACCACTTCATGTTACTTTGTGGTGAACTGAGCGCTGTTACGCATCACCCGCACTTGTAGTAATAAACACATCCAGAAAAGTTAAACCATTGTTTGATCGTGAGATAAAGGTAGGTTAGGGTGAGTATTACCCGGGAGATGGAAGAAAAAATATAATCAGCAACATCAGTCAAACTTGAAGTATCGTCAACCTATCGTTTATACAATAACGATTCGGCTATATAATCCGGGACTTGCCGCTCAATAATTCTCAAAAAGATTTCCGCTAGTGTTTGTACTAATGGACTACCCATAGTAACATAATTTATCTATTTGTAAACAAGTTCCTCAAAATCGAAACGAATATTTCCCTTGTACACATAAGTATTCAAGTGAAACACTTATATCACATGAAAATCAACTGTGACAAAGAGGAACTTTCATAAAAGTGAAATAAACATCCACGAAATACATTATCTGACTACTCACTGAAATGTGTTCTACGGCTTCAGCCAATTCAAGGTAGTCCTTCAAGCAATATGAGCTCCGGAATGTTCAGTAGCCAACGAGCAGTCTTACGGTGGATGGAACTGTCTCTGTGCAAGATCGGGCGTACAGCTGTTTTTTTTAAAATGTATTTTCGAAGTAATTCTCAATCGGGGTGTTCCCGTGCCATCTGATTTCAACTGTCTATGCTGAGCGCTAGAAAGGTGTCTATGTAACAACAGCGTCTGAAGTTACCTTGCAAATTGCTTTTCCATCAATATGTTTCCAGTTATCTGCTCCATTCTGAACTTTCACTGGTCTTCCAAAATGGTTTTCACTTTCCCTATATACTCTTCTTTGGTCATGACGACAACATCTGAGCTTCTATCCGATGTGAGGAATACCAAGTTTTGCATTTCTGTTAGTTCTGTTATGGCCGGAGAGTGATCCTGCGCTGTTCGTCAGTGGGCGCCGACAAAACTGGTTGGAAATATCCACCAATTTTTTACGGAAGTAACCTGTCTCATCAGACAGTATGGATGATTGTTCTTTCAGCTGATCACATATGTATGCAAAGTGAACTTGCGTTTTCAATTAGTTGACATTATTGGGTAGTCTTGATTACATAACACTTAGTGTATCTATAGGTTTTCCTAATCCCTGTTTGTTTTTATCTGTATGATGTATCTAACTGGCAGGTTTTGTGTTCGTGACGGATAAGAATAAACGAAATGTTAACATAACGCAGTGTATGTCTTCTTTCTACTGTGATAAGATGATATCATTAAACTAATTATTGTTTTCCGTTTTTGCCCGAAAGTATTCTTTCGAAGCATTTTAGATCATTGTGATGTAGACAACCACACGAAGTTGTTTCCTTTAGTTACCTCACGTTGTTTCCTCCGTTCACATTTCTATTTTCATACTGTTTTACTAGCTTCAACTGTTCGCGTTCCTTGTCTGATGTTCGCAGTGAAGATGGGGATTTGAAAGGTTGTGATCATAGATTCACACTTACCATTCAGATTTTAAAGCTCTGATCAAGATCACTGAGCCAACCTAACGTGCTCCACACCATCCCCACTGTTTTCTCCTCATCACTATTCTTGCCTGTTCGACAGTGACAGCGCTGCTCTTCTGTGCCACTAAGGCTTATTCACTCTACTCTGGAGTAGTTAGGCTGTATTATCTGGATTGCGAACTTTCCAAACAGGCCTAATCTACTTTTATGATAAGAAAATGGCGAACTATATGACTAAACAAGATTCCCAACAAAACCATTCAATAATATGGTTCTAATTGTGTAATTAATAGATAGGGATATTCTTCGATGCGTGAAAATCACTGTGCTGAGAGAAATCGATGGTATGAATAAAGGTCGCTGTTACCTTGACTGTTGCGAACGTTTGCATTCTCAACCTGACAGTTCTGAATATTTGATCAGAACAGATTGCCAGTGTATAACTTTGTGTAAGTAACCTAGAAGGAGGCTTAATTCATTGACTAATTGTGTTATCTAGTAAACCTCCGGACCCGTAAAATCTTGCCTGGTTCCTTCCTAAGTTTCAACATTTCTACCCTTGGTATATCCCTGCGCGGAGGTTTCAGTTATTGTCATAAACTCGTCATCAGCATACAGTGCATAAGATGAATATCAAGCGAAATTTTCGAAACGTAGAAAATGTTTCTCTTTCAATGAACCGTTTATGCACACACTACAGCCTTCGAAGCTTGACAAATTGTGAGGTAATTTTTCCAACCTAATGTGATGCTGCATGACGCGACTTCTCGGAAAACTAAACTGTGCGACAACATTGAAATGAAACACTGAAGCTTTCTTTGTGGGAGCGTTCATTGATTACTACTGTTACTAACCTGATCGGAACCTTTAGTTATCTCCTCCGAAATCCGATTAGAATTTTTCCTCATACTTGTTAAAGAAACGATTCCAACAACTGATTTGCACACCAGTCAAATGTTGTCGGTGTACGATAAACGTACGCCCCACTAGTTATGCATACATTATGAACGGACTTTACAAGACAGTTTGGAGAATATACCCTTTTCAATTATTTGTAATCGAAATAAGATCTTGAGTACTACAATATGTTCCATCATTTAATGACGTCGTTTGACCGTTTAACATCATTCTCTAATCACTACGTAACCTGTTCAACCGATCAACAATCACAGGTGCACTTGCTGACTTCCAAAGTAGTTTTTATAAGACAGGCTGGAAAGAAATTCAATTGGAATGCTTTGCCTATTTTCCTTCGCATAGACAGATGTATGTATTACATAGTGTGGTTTTCTGCTCGATTCTGTATGCGACGTAAGTATTGCCGATCGATAACCACAGCACTCAATTTGTCTCTTGAATAGGGTTGAATATCTAGCACGACAAACTATCACTTAACAGGACAGAAGAGCTCTACAATGGTTTGCACCGCACTTAGAGATATTCACAGTTACTTATACTGATGAACAAAACATGGTCAGAAACAGTTTTACAGTGCTAACCGACATAGCCTAGACCTAACGTGCGTATGGTTGGTTTCGCCTAGTCACCAATTTTTTAAGCGAACCTGCGTCTTGGCTGAGATTGGCTCGGTGGCCTTTACTGAACGAGGCGCAACAGAGCGAACGTGAGTGGACTCGTGCAGACCAGTTTCTCGTTGCTTGTGGGTATAGAATTTCCAGATTTGTTGCAGCTGTGGCTATTCTGACGAACAGTAACAGGTATTAGTAAAGACCATCTAATCTATTGAAACCTTAAAATGAAGTGCACTTTAATAGAAGTACAGCGAGTGAACAGTAAAAACCACGCGCACGTTGTGCCTGACTGACGAGGACTATGTGATGTAAACTGTTCCAGTCTATCGTTTGTTCTACGGTGTAAGTATCCACGTATATCCCCGAATAAACTGACTCTGCCGAATTGCAGTTTTCCCAATTTTTGGGTCTGTATTACATTATATGCTCACCTATCGTGTTGGATATTCACTCCATTTCATCAGAGTGAACCAGCTTTTTGTTTGAAGCTGTCTCCGTTCGTCGCGCACTTTTGAAAAACAAATCACGTTGTTTACCATTGAACATCTTGGGCAACAGAAAATTCCGTAGTTGTTCCATTGATGGTTGAAACTGTTGATTACCGCTCGTAGACACAAATCCAAACCAATCCCCAAAATCAGACATTCCATAGAATTTCCAGTCGGCTACTTTCGAAAAGAAAAACTATGCATGAGATTAGTTCTTGTTAGAGCTAATCGGTAATGTGTATCCTTGCCGTGACCGGCATTTAAAAATGAACGCATGGTTCGAGCTCGTATCATAACCGTTGCAAGAATATGCACTACGTACGAGCTCTAGTAAGTTCGAGACTGGTTTATAGTGTCATTTTCAAAAGGGTCTGATGGAAACATCTTTGAGAATGCGACAGCTGCGATATTCTAATCTAAGCGGCGAAAGAGCCCCACTACTCATCAGTAGTCGTTATATCTTAATTTACACTAGAACGTATTGTGCTAATAGCATACTGACTAATACCAGCCGAGTTGAGCAAGGAAATGTGCTACTAATGTGCGAAACTCAAATCTACTGCCACTGTGTTCAACTCTTATTTATCATAAAACCTTCTTGATATCAGCAACTGAGTACACCATCTGAACGTCATGACGTGACACTTTCACGCTAAACTAGTTTGGGATGAAGGAAGTGTAAGTCGACTGCTTGTAAACAACTGCTTCTTTTGTCAGGATTACAGTGGGATGGCCATGGAAACCCAGCGCCGTAACAATTTTCGTACGCACGAACGCGAAAGGTAACTAGACAGACGGGTTACCTTTTATATACCTAGCATTAACATATCACTCCTTATTGATGTGTGACTGGGTGGTCGTAATGGATGCAGCTTTCTTAGGTTCGCATGGAACTGGGATTGTACAGTGAGTCCCATTCACTGCTGGACATTTTGCGGTCGGTCTGATTCTCACTTGGACTCACCAGACAACTGAAGTCTGAATAGGATTCAAACTGATAACTTTCCTGTTACGACCCCAGTTCCTACCCACTACAAGGAATGCTCACCATTCCTCCCAATAAAACGGAGTAGCCTTCAACACGTGAATGAGTTATTTGATCGTCCGATACGACTTTCGTTTTGTTGCCTTAAACTGTTGACCAGATGACCTATCTGTTTATTTTAAATTACGGACGAGCATGATATTTGAATTACAAACCCTAGCTCGGGCCAGAAGTGGATTGTGACTATGGTACAGTTTCTCGATACAGCAATTTTTCCCACGGGTTCCTATTCATCTCTAAAACTATTTGCGCCACTCCCATGACCACTAAATTTTTTGCCACACTTCAGGTTTTGTAAACATTACACAAGCTGCAACTAAATTTGATGGACTGATATCTGGAAGGTTGTAAATTGTGGACCTCTCATAAGCAATTCGGATGATTATGTGATTAACAATGATTTTCGTAGGTCTTCTATGCACCCCTCTTCTGACTGGTACTACATTTTCCTCCCATAAAGCACATCCAACACTCTCATTTACATCTAAATCCATGAGATGTTTAATTTATCTCAGCCCTGAAATAAATCAATCAGGCGCCAACCCAAAGTCACTGATTAATGGTCATGCCCACAGCACTTCAGTAACCATCTACAAACACTATTGCTGAGATGCAACCTAATCTATCGATTTAAACTGTCCTGTGTCTAAGTTGCACAACTAGCTAATCAACAAACTAACATTTTGTTTACATCTGTGTATCAGGCTCTTTCTCATATCAAACAGGAACAGGTAATTGACCGATTAGTCTGTGACCAGGTGCATGGCTTCCTCGAACAAAACCGTGTTTTCTCTTTTTCACATGTTTGCCACATGTTTCTCACCATACTCTCACCATACGCCCGATGACAGGGAAAATAACGTACTCCTTGCTCTCATGCCCACATAAGTGCACCTGCTTTTACGTTTTGTCTTTCGCCTTTGTTTGTGACTCTGTTGCTTTTCGGCTTGTTTCTTGAGAGTTATCAGTCGCATGCAAAATTGCAATTCCAAATGGGACAACGGCGATTTTAATCTACTATAGTAGACACCATAAAAACAACCTGCCCCATGACTCACACGTTTTAGGCTTAAAGTTTTGTTCGTAGTTCTTCACCGTAAATGTCTTTCTCGGTAGTCATTTGTAACAATTTAGCTAGGCAGATTTAAATGATAACCGTATGTCGTATGTATGAAGCGTAGCCACACAAGACCACTTTTAGGCGCACAGCTGTATATGTGGAACTTTCCGTCGGTTCGTTTGATTCTGTAGACAGAAATTCTCTCTATTTCCCAAACCATAGCTCAAGCACAGGTGCGCCTAACCACAGTGATATTTGTAACTGATTAGCTCATTACAATGACCAGAGTCAACGAGAGCGTGCACATGTCACCAAAAATGATATTAACTGCACCGGTTTTTCTTCTGCTCAAGCGTTTCGTGTCTAGTGTAAACCTGAAGAACAACGGCGAAAACGAGAGTGAACAGTAGAGTTTGCCCACCTAACAGTCATCAGTGGCACGTTTGACTACACTTAGAACTCTTGGCTACATTTACACGGGTTCTAGTGTAACATTTAAAGTGACGCGCGCACACGACAATTCAGCAGAGGGGGTTGAAATGGTATTTTCCTTGAATACGTCGTTACATTTTTCCTCCTCACACACAGTAATACAACTTATGCTTCGACAAAACTTCTCATTTTGGTTACTCATAGTGAATTCCACTTTTATGTCAGTGTTCTTCCGGTAGGTATCTTTGCTCTTGTGTCGGCGTCCGCTCAAAATAACCGTTCGCTTTGAAGTTTGAGATGTTCATGACCGTGGCACAGTTGACTGTTTGGGTCCGTTAATCTATTTACATTTATTATTTTTAAAGTTAAGCAGGCTTTCATGTATTGATAATTTTAACGTTTCTAGCCGTGTATGCTTTATCCAATAATTACTCTCACACTGTCTGTCTTCACGTTCATTTAGCTGGTATTTCCGAAGCATTTCCCGAAAAGATTCCGAAAGACTGTTATTACTGAAAGGTAACATTCAAGGAACGTTCCTCATTCGAGCAAGTGAAACAACCAATGGTAAGTCTTTTGCAAAAGTTTTCAGGTGAGTACCGTTCGTCCATGGCTGTATCAGGGCACTATAAAATGAGGAATTCCTCCGTTTGTGAAATAGATCAAAAGCTTCTAGTCATTGTTTTTTGCTGCCCAAGATGGATATCTTAATGATGGTTGGATCGAATACTAATCCTTCGGCTATATGTGAGAACTCCGTTTATTCTGAATACCCCCGTCAATATTCAGCTGACAGGTATACAAATACGTCGTTTGGCGGTCAGTATCTGGAAACGTGGCCAGATTTTCAGTGATGATTTGATCGCTAGTGAGTTTAAATCACGGATGAATTGTTCACGTACAATCAAGGTTGCAAACGGCTGTTTTCAAGCGAGGTTTTGCAGTTTCCGCTCGTTGCAAACCGGCAGGATGGTCACTGTAACGATCGCATAATCGGAGCATTACCCTTAAACATGCGTGGGTATGAGTATTCGGTCATAACATTTTCGGGTCATTGGAGCAGAGGTAGGTAGGTTCAATCCATTGAACGGGAGGGGATAACGTTCTACTACCGATTAAGATAACGATCTGAGTGTTAGTGAGAGCGAAATATGGTCCGATTACTTGCTTTCGGTGCGAACAATCAAAAAGATTTACTTTACTTTGCATGTTAAATCGCACTACTTTAACTATTCACGTCCGTTATGACTGTCGAAGTTTTATGGAAATACTTTCACGGCATAGCTCAACTTTCAACCTTCCTCCGCATTTCCAGTGAAACATTTTATATTTGGTATTGGTTCACTTAATCTCAGTTGTAATTTGATCTTTCACATAATGCGAGTCTCTAAAAGAGCAACGACAATGAAGGTCCTAAAAAAACGCTTCGACATAATAAAGAAGGTAAGCATGTTGTAAGGCGTTGTGGCTGTGCACATGAACTATTTGGACTAACTGCCTAATTGTCACTTTTCTAGTTTGTTCACTACTGTATGATATGGAACATCAAATACAGGCAGATCTGAGCGGAAACAGACAATAGGCGGGCTTGATCCTGGAACTGTGTGACAAATAATCAAACGTTGTAATCACTGGGATACCATGTGGTCATACTGCTATGTTGTACTATGGTACAACTCCGCGTAGATGACAGTTAAGTGGTCGTTTATCCCTGGTATCCGAACGTTTCTACATTGACTTCGTTGCGAAAAGTGAACTGTTTACCGCAAGCAAAGCAGTATTGTGCTAGATTCTCTGAATATAAAGAACACCCAGTCGATCAAAATTAATAGGTTCATTACAAAATATATGTATAGTAATCCACTTGTAATGTCGGAACACAGATAATCGTTCCCCGGTTGTGGAAATAACCGCATATATGAATGAAGTGTACTTTGTACCGTCGACTAATCCATACAAATGCCCTATTTTTAAACCGGTTTTCGTATTGTGCTTTAGTAGTATAGTCTCGGGTGTTGTTTCAAAAATTAAACGATCTCAGAACATTCGGTGGAATGCCACACGGAGTGGTTGAACCGTCTAATATTTCAGATTGTTCATGGCGTCACATTTTTCTCATTTTATTATTCAATAAGGAGACGAGGGTGATAACGTGAATAGAAAAATGAAAGAAAAACAACGTCTCAAATTGCTGAATGTGGATTGCTTCCATTCAACCTTCCGCTTGCATATTGGCTATATCAAGTTTCAATACTGTGAATATACCCGGTTTAGTCATGGGAAGAGACGCGTAGCAAACAAGCTCGTTTTCTGTGTTTCTTCATCAGGTTAAATATGACACATTTATATGGGTTCGATGGGTGTGGTAAATAACGTATCACTGAAGCGAAAGATATCAGTCAACAATTCCTTTCTGGTTTGAGTCATGAGACTTAGTTACATAACACTGACCACGTGAACTGTACGAAATCAGCGAGAGATACGTCACATCTGTGCGACCATTATATTCTGGGTTCACGTACACGGCCATGGAAGGTTTATCGTTTTGACTAGCCGTTTTTGAGCGCACAGTGGTGGTGAGTATAGGCGAATTGCAATGGCCTCTGCAATCGATAGCATACGACCTTTGACCTGTTTCGATTGTATCCCACATATTCGGTAGATTGGCTTGAACGATCAGGTTTGGCCATTAAATTGGTCTCTAAACCCATGTGGCTTTATTTGGGATTATACTGAATATTATGTCTAATTGTCACTAATTTGATTTTAATGTTGGATGAGTGATAGTTTTGCGTTTAGAGAGATTGGATGTTTTTGACGATGATGATAATGAGACGATACGCAGACTGAAGTTTGGGCACAACTGGTCTGGAACGATAAACATGCATACATCAATATTTTGATTTATAACTAGTCAGAACCTCTGGAAACCCTCCGTACGCTTAAGTAGAGTGCTCTGATCGCATTTGTATAAAAAATGATCAGAACGAGACTTTAAGGACATTTCCTCTACTACTGACGAGTCCCGGGTGGATCTGTGTGATATGATTTGACTACCAATTACGTTCAGCAACGAAATTCACATATGCGTAGACTTGTCAGCCAGCCACTCGAGAAAGGAGCGTTAGACTAGAAATTCTTCCCTGTCACAGCTTTTCGATAATGCGATTCCTGGGAGCTACCGAGAATTAAGTTCCTGTTCGCGTATGTGCTAGACAATTTTGTTTACTGCTGATGATCCACTGTATGTAAACGTTTAGGCACATTCGTTTCTAAACAAGGATAGTCTCATACAAATCTACTTCAGCTGTTCCGCTAATATTCGTCGATTACTGCCTGGTCAAGATTTCCCGGTTGACAGGAAATAAGAGATTATCTGTAATCTGCCAAACAGTGTTATTGGTCAGCGCTGAGTAATTCGGAGATTCAAATTAAGTTGGTTTCTATATTGAACAGATTTGATTGCAGCACTTCTCTGGAGTTCAGATCTCGACGTTGGAAGAAACACATACTACTGGTGAATTTTAGTAACACCATTAAATTGCTTCTTTTCAAAAGGGGCTGACTAAAAACATTACTGATGCGAAAGCTGCAAACGAATGTGCACTGTGTTTGATTTAAACGTATGATAAGTCGAATGGTTATGGCTTCCTACGTCAGTAACTTGTAGTAGTGGCACTGGCATTATGATTGCCAGAAAAACCACCTGATTTAATTAGTGTCAGCTACCGGTGGGCAGTAGAGAAATTTGGTTTATACAACTTGAACGTCACTCACAAGTGACGATATTTCCATAGATATTTTGGTCAACTCCTTTCGAAAATAAGTTCCATACTCGTGTTTAAATTTTGTTAGAGTTTGTCGATAGTGCATATCCCAACCGTAACCACGATTTAAACCCCGGCAACGCTTTCACGAGACAACCATGTTGATGACCATGTTGAAGTATTGATAACAAATTTAGTTGTTACTCCGTTTGCTGATCACAATGAAGGCAGTTATACCACCGTGAGATGATACTGACTGAACAGCTAGTTAATATGGTTCAACCTATTATTTACGGAGTCTGTTTTGTCGTTCCAAGCATTTGATTCCTGAACTCGTTTGAGAGAAGATCAGTTTTAAAACTATAGTGTTCACTGCTATTTATACGAATCCGCTATCTCAAGTGTGGTTAACATTTAACACAACCACGGTCCAACATAAATCTTAAAAACAGCAAAAACTATCACATAACAGGTGTAATGAGATCGGAGAGTTCGACTTGTCTACGAAGGCCTAATTGCGAGTTTATCGACTGGAATTAACAGAGGTTAACTTTGTCTCCTCTCGAGGCGATCGGGCAACCTGATCATTACTCACAAGCGAGAGTGGTTGAATGTTCACATATGATAATTCGGTGGCGTCTAATGTGAGGTCAATGGCGCAGTGTTAATCACGGTTGCCTCGTAAAAAGCGTGTCCGCGGTTCAATTCCCGGCAGTGGCGATGATATGCACTACTGACGAGCGCTAATGAGAGCGAAACTCGAGTCTAACGCTTCTGCTGTTCGAAAGGAGCCGACTGGAAAATCTACGGGAATGTGAAAGCTGACATCACTTGTGGGTGCTGATCAAATTGAAAATATATAAATATCTAATTGTGAGTTTGGCTGATAGTACAAGTCACGGGCGATTCACCACTTCTGTGCACGGCGATCAGGGTTTAGCCAGGCAGAACAAGAGCGTTTACGTAGGTGACTAACATCCTAAATTTTATTATTTGTAATTAATTTCTAGGTATTCTCTAGGCATTTCGATTTTTTTCTTGTCAACTGAGTGTCAAGAGTAGGCCGCACAGGCAGCGCTATTTTTTGAGATGATCGCATGTTCCCTGATTTACACCCCTTGAGCTGTGTTTGCGTGCTCAGTCAGGCAGACGCCTTGTAACGTAACCATTTTGTAAACTTAAACACCGGCAGACAAAGTATTAAACAGAACAGCCGACCCTAAGCATGACGGCTTATCGTTATGATATAGGTTATAGCAGCCAAACGATAAATCACATATATATTAGTTGCAGAGTAGTTTGTTCCAACTGTTTTTCTATTTTCTTGTAAAAAAGTTCCAGGGTGTCATTGATATAATCCATCAGCACTCTGCCAGCCAACTATCCTATAAGGTTGTGTTTTAATGGGATGAAACTTTCAAATCCATGATCTCCTAAGTCCTAACTACTTCTGTTGTAGATTTTCCATCAATAAAACACTGTTTGCATGTTTTGTTCCCCCACCTAATTTACTTTCCCATAATGCATGTTTTCGAACGACTGCTATAAACGTAAGTTTGTTCACCGAGTACATGAAAACGTTAATTATTCATCTACCGTTTACTGTGTTCAATGAGTTCGGCGAAATATCTAGCTAGTCCAGAAGTGGGATCCACAGTGGTGAAAAATTTACTAGTTTTCATCGTGATTATTCGCGTTTATTTGGTTGTGCACACATTTTGTTCTCTAGATGTCCCGCTGATGGACACACAAATAACTATTTCGTCGTCTTACTCGAGTCTCAAATTTTATGAACTGAAATTGTGGACGAGTTGTAACAGTAGTTATTTTCTTTTAGCCGCGGTGTTCGTTCACCTCATTCTGGGTCAGCACATGTGTCTGGTTGTCAGAACGGTTGACCAGGCAACCCAATGTGTGTACACGCCTATCCTTTTGTACATGATCACCTGTTCATTAACTGGGTGTGGGTGGCCTTTTTTAAACTGATCCATGTTTATATGGTAGGGGATGTGTGCGTGGTTAACATTCAGCGCATCAGGTGTCCAAGAGATTATTCCCCGTACGAGACAGTTCTTATTCATCCTGTGCGCCAAATTTCCTATCTCCCTTTTCTCTGATTTCCGTACGTTCCAGTCCTGTCTATTCTGTCCTAGTTAGTTGATCGTTCCATTGTTCCAGCACATACACCTCCCAAGGACTCCATAGACCGTTACCTGTGGTCAGCACAAAATACCAAAACAAGTCATGCACACACGCATCTCAAATGACCCAGCTTCTAGTGATCGGGGTCATTTTTATGCGTGATTGTGCCCTATTCAGGTGTGGTTCGTTAGATTAGCTTCAACAGATTATCATCACCTCCAATTTTCCTTCTTCGCCAGCTTGTGGTTGTTGCGTGTTGTTCCCTTGGGATGAATCCTGCGTCCAGTGGATCGATATGTGCGTATGTGCGCGCGCATGCACGTATGCATGTATCGACGTGTTTGTGCGCGTATGTTTTCAAATCAAACAATATTCCCTTAGTTGCTTAGTGGTGTGTGCGAGTGTGTGGGCCTTTCTATGTACACGCGTAAACAATCTACGTCGTCATCGGCGGTGGCGACATCAACAACGGCGATGAAAACAATGACAAAATAAACACAACTGGCGACGTAACGCGTTTTCGATCGATTGCAACAATTTGGTTTCCACCATCGGTCACACTTCTCATCACTAAAGGTGTGTTAGTCTTGCTATCTTCTGATGTTGACGTTGGCAACAAGGAGAATAACTGTCTCTGCATAAAGCAGTAAGTCATAGGAGGAGGGGGTGCACGCCGTTTTTGAAAGTGAATGGTTCTGCCTCATTCACGTTAAGCGATGTGAACGAAAAGTCCCCCATGAATGTGACTGACATTCAGATGTACTCGCGACGCCAGTTACTTCAGGTTTAACATGAAGTAATCGTCAGGTTGCCTGAGTGGTGAAAAGGTAACCGAAGTTACTTGATCACATCGAAAAGTAGGCACCGTTATGAATTGCTGAGTCCAGATTACGACCTCAGAGATCACGAATCCTGTTGTATGCTCCCGGAAAGATATACCGAACTGACCACGGAATGGAAATGCGCTTGACAAAATTCAAATTTTCCACACTGAAATAATGAAAACGGAAAACCTTGATCCTGAAAATAGCGCGAATGTCACCACTAACTGCTCTCAAGTCAAATCAAGAGAATTGTGCAAAAAGCCACTTTTTTCCGCTCTAAGATTTGGGTAACAGAGATTAAAAAATACGGGCCATTAATATGATGTATGGTGACAAACAAACATTCTGAAACCAGAAGATCACAGGGCCGTTAATGAAGTTAGTTAGGGTCATGAGCATGACAGAATAAAGGTCGAACAGGTAAAAGAATAGCCAAGGTTACCTCTAGATTGTCCTGGGAACATCCGTTCATTCGCAATGAACGAAATCGTTTTCTGGGAGAAAGAGGCAGTTTTAGATGGAAAAGTGAGGTTCCCTAGCAAGGTCCCAGTTAAAGCTGTTGATGATGAGATTGCATTTGCGCTTACCTTGTGAATGAAAGTCAAATCAAATCAAATCAGTCCAAAAATTCGCTATTTGCACCCGGAAAGTTTGAACTTCGGTCATCGATGCCATGAAATTTCCAGCATTAGTAGAAGATTAAACAGCTTATACGTTACGATGGTTGAACTGAAAATGTAACCCCAAAATCATAACTACAGAGATGCGTGAACAAATTTACAAAAAGCTTCTCACTTCTGTGCAGCCACTCGCTTATCGAACTCGACAGAACAGGGTACTGGAGTCAACAAATTTGGCTGGATGCAAGTTAACGAATAATTTATTCGCTTGAATGCGAACCGACAGAAGTGTATATATGGATCTTGTGTAATCGGACGATTTTTGGATTAGGTCTGAGAGTAGAGGATTACTGTTTTCTCCACAGATTTTGTTCGTGACATGCATTCATGTTATCAACCGGGATTCAACAGCATTATTGTTAAAATATGTGCGTGTAATGCTTTTGCATTGGGACAGTAGTTTTACGGATCTGCTTGACGGCTTGACGCCTTAGTTTAAGAGACCGGGCAAACTGGAGAAGGACAATATAACCAATAGGGAAGTAGGCACGTTTTTACCAATCTTTTGTCGAGCCTACAAGGACAGACATTGTTTTTGAAAAATCCATATAAAAATTAAGTCTCCTGACTTTCGCCATTATCGTAACGAGACAAGGGCATATTATGGCACACAGTAAATTCCGAATTTGTGAACGGTGTTTGCTTTAGAATGGACAAATTCCATATACGTAACTTTGTGTGTTACTGCGGGGGTTGGTGACAAGAACTTTTGCTGACAAATGGAAACAAACTATCGGAACGTTCTATGATATTTACTCAGGCTGCCATGTCGAAAATGGCTAATGTTACCTGATCACAGCGGACACTATTAGCGAGGCAGTATTTATGACGTTCACAAATTTTTGTATTGCCATACATATTAGTGCTGTTAGAACAATAATTCGGGAGCAACCAACAGGAGGACACGCATCTAATGCGTATTGTCGGGACCGTGTCGATCTGGAAAAGCAAACTATTCTTGTATGAGTGTAATGAGTTTGTAACAGATCTGCGCTTTCCTTGGTGAACAAAAATTGCAATCCTGATTGTTGCAATCCAAAGCATTGAGGTCAAGATGACAATAAGACGCATTGCAAGATGTAAGCAGATCGTTAATTATTATCTGTCAAGAATGACGACAAGACAGTGAAACGAACGAACGTTACACAAGCAAATATCGGGTCAAAATAGACAGCTTCAGTCCCACGACAACGAGATTGACTTCACAATCTTCTGCCAGAACAGAATTAGTGTGTGATGACCGATTAACAGTACTTCGAATAACGTCAACATCTTGGTGTTGTGATTGCACAGTAGGACCACATATGAATTGGTACTGTCAGCCACTTGACATTTTGCCATTAAGTATTTAGTGATAGAAGATGTCAAGTTTCTGTTTGGAAGTTGAAACCCCCATCGAGTCGTTGCTTGCATTAACCTCTTGGGGATCTGTTCTACCTTTCACTGTCGCAATTATCGGTACGTTTTGCCACCAGATTTCTCAACGCAACTGCAGATTTATTTGGCCTGTTGTATGATTATTTGTTCATCTAAAAATTCTGGACACATTTTTGTTTACCTTATGTTGTTAGCTGCATAACAAATGGTTGAAATGTTATAAGATTCCTGACCAACACGAATACTGCTCCGTTAATATTATTTGTCTTGTCTAGGCTCATCATAGGGAGATCGCCTCTCACTTTGCTTAGATGACTGACGTTATTGCTATCATTTGTTTACGGACGACAGTAAGTTTAAGTGGATGATGAAGAAGACCCTGAGGTGATTGATGAAGTGGTATCTGGGAGTGGTAAGAGTTAGGAAAATGTGTTATTTACGTTATTCAGTTCAGAGTAAAGAAGTGTAGTTCAACGGGTGAGTAAACATAGAGAAATTCAAAGTTTAGAAAACGACTAGTCAGCAGTTGGACTGATGAAAAACAACGTCGGTTCGAAGATACCGCAGGTCAGGAATTGAGAGAGCAGAGATGTTCGTTAACTGGAACTGAGTAGGTCCATGGTTCACTATTTTCTGTACACAACAGCCAGCCAAACATACAGACAGACAAACATATTTGAGTGCACATACGTTTAGTGACTTTTCGAAATGTGGATTCGGTTTGAGGCTCAAGTGGGGGGAACTACAATTTTACAGCCCCACGACCCATGTCAGTAAGCATCCACATTCCTTCAGGTCAATCATACGGTTCGCTATCATACAACAGGGACAGGACCGAAGTACTCATATCGGTGCGTCGAAACAGCTATTGTGTTCAGCGTTCTGTTATCTGGTAATCAAAAATCTCAGCTTCTTCTCACTTTCGGTATTACCCCTCATAGCTGTGGGCTTGAACATATATAAAATTGAACTCTATTCGCTATATGTAATGGCAAACGCATATACTGAGTCAGTTCTTGGGGACAAACCAGTCTTTGTCTATTTGAAGCGATTTTATCCACAATCTCATACGGACTTCAAACTTCTTTAAAATTTCTGTTCTTTGAGTTGATTAAATAAAGAACTGCTGATCATGTGCGAGTCAAAACGACTCACAACAGTCATTGAAGACATTATTTTTTCCAGACAATTAGCTGATCAAAACAGAGTTTGTGACGATGTTCTCACACTTTGTTGCTTAATTAATGACACCTTTGAAAGAACCAGAAAGTCTTTGAGTGATGCAATTTCAGTCAGCTTATCTTGCACGATTGTTGAAAGGAATGAACACAAACTGACGAGTGTCAATTGAATAAGGAGTACTGTTATAGACTACGGTACTATCGTAGGTTTCCGCCGAAACTGTTTGATTCCGGTTGCCTTATTCATGGGCCAAAACAGTGATCCAGGATTGATCTCGGCCCTGCTACATTACTATAAGTTCCCCACATTTAGTCAATTGTTATGGTATGGAGACCGTTCCCGGACTAGAGGAACTGGACTGTTAGGCAGTAGGGAACTTTTTACGAGGATTTAATCTTGCGTTGTCTAAAGATATAAATGCAGGAAGTTAATGCGAAATTTGAGACTGTCAAAACGGTTTGTGAGGAAACTCACGTTTTTCAAGTCGGCCTTTTTTGGGCGTTTCACTGGATAGCATTTCCACTTTCGTGAAAAGTTTTAGTTTTACATATCGGCTTTCAAAACTACAACGTTTTTAATCCTTATGTTCACATGATTCACGGTCTATGTGTGTACCTGGTGTGAATGTGAATGTTTGGTTAAAATAACCCATCAGAACACTATTGACAAACGCTGGTTAGAATGATTCTCTTACTGCATTAACTATGCAGAAGAGATATGAAATTTTTCACGGTCACCTTTTACTATACTAGTCAACAATGTACCAATACAATGATCAGTTTCTTTCTACTTCCACGATGGTTTCTCTGGCTTCCCTGGGGTTTAGGTATATTGACGTTTACATTTTTTCACTGAAATGTTTCTACGCACTAACTGATGAAAAAGTTCCTTTATACTAATAAAACACTAGTTTTCCAAACAGATTCAAATTGTTCACCAAAAACGAATGTATGATTAGACATATTTATCTCAGTACGTCAACTTCATGACAGGTACATCATTATTCACGTTAACATAAGGGTCGTTTGGGAAGGTGATTGCTATAACTTGAACACCACTTAAGTCTAATAACGGTCTTCGAATTCAAATGAGACAATCGACTGTCTCCCGTCGAAAGGAAACACTAGACTCAAGTTTTCTTCTTTTTAGACCTCGTCAATGGTGTGGATTTCCATGCGAACTAAAAGTTTCATTATAATCTTCGTGACTGTGAGATCGTTGTGGTGACCACAACGCTTCTAACCTCATACTAAACATGACCGAATATCACTAGAATTTCTCTGCTTATTTCAGTCTATAACTCCTTGGTCAGGACCTCTCAGGCAGATTAAAACAAATGACCACATTGAAACGACGGAGGAGAGTTTAAGTTACAGACTGACGTTTAAGGATTGCAGTTGTTACAAAATGGACCCCGCTCACATTTTATTGGAATTGAGGTGGTTTCCTGGCGCTGGTTAGTAGATTTTTAACCATGTGAATTCATGGTCATTCAAGGATTACCCTGTTATGTACTGTGATGATGCATCACTTGTTTCGGTGTCAGCCAACTATGGTAACTTGAGTGGTTCGACGAACATTTCGCCTACACAGATTCGTGCTTCGTGTCTGGATCACGATTACTGAAACTGTAAGACTCTTATCCCCAGCGAGATCAGATTCACTGGGTATTATTGACGACCATGACTACTTTTTCCACGTAGTGATTCGTATTTAAACTAGTGACGACATACCGGAAACGAGGCTGTTCCGCAAACTACGGTTTCCCACAATCATCCATTGTGTCTCACAAATCATTTCTTCAGAGAGGTTTACTGCCAGGCAGAAACTTCTTGGTTTGTGAACAAACAACTTCACAAATGTCTGCGCTCATTCGAATGACTAATTATCTTATCATCGACTCCCATTTGGACAGTGGTATTCCCCTGTACAATTGGTTCATTCCAAATAGCCATATGTTTCTCTGTTTTTGCATGTCATTATTTTCTAATCATACCATACTACTTATCATCAATGTTGAGTAGGAAACAACTCTAAACTTCATATATTGCTCAGTTTTGATTGGGCGATTGCCTTGTTTTACTTATTACGCTTTTTATCCTTCTCTACACAGGTGCGCTATCGTTATCAGTTCGAGACACGGAGGTGCAAAGAGGCGATACTGTGAAACATTACAAGATCAAGCAAATTTCCGAGACTGGGGAAGTCTACATTACCACCAAGCAAATCCTGCCGGATCTGCGAGCTTTGGTCAAGCACTACTCATTCAGTGCAGATGGATTATGTTGCTGTCTAACACGACCGTGTCCACGGCCCCCACCTGTGCCTACTGATCTTTCACGACTCACGAGGGATCAGTGGGAAATTCCTAGATCTTCATTAGAACTGACGGAACTTCTCGGTGCCGGTCAGTTTGGCGAAGTGTGGAGAGGTCAGTTCCGGTCTTCCGGTTTTCTGGTGATTATTCACAAAGCCATATCATTCTTACTGGGATGGGAAGGTTTGAAGAATTAATGCCTATAGTCACCGTGCGAACATTAGGTCAACACCGTGGTCGCTCACTGATACCAGAGTGCGCTTCATTACCACTGAGTAAATATTTTTTGTTAGTTTTGTGCTATCTGACGAGTTAATAATTGCTACTCGTTTTACAACAGTCCTAACCTAGATCTAAACGTACGGGTTTGAACCCAAAGTGGTCATTTTCAGCAACAATTTTGGAACTCGCACGGAAAGACGAAAAGCTGCACAGCATACTCCCTGTGCATTTTCTTGTATCTCAATGAGTGTCATCGTCAGCGTTAGTTATAGGAATCTCGCCTGGTCTGTGTGATCACACGAGGCAGTCCAAAACACACATGCACACGAACGAGGTCCACTGAAATATTCTTATGGTGTAATAGCTGACAACATGCGAGAACTCATTGCTGAGGCTGGAGTACAGTACCCACAACCCCTCAGTTTTTTCGATTCAGGCAACGGAGTCGGTGAGGGCTTGATCGTAAGACAGTAGTGCTCTGACTGTTTGTCTCGGTATAGTGATTCGGGCAATTAGTTTGGTGACAGTTCGGTCACGGTTTGTAATGCTATTTACTCTTGATCGAAACGATTGCCTTCAGTGGACCCATAAATCTGCAGGTTTGGACGCAGCTGTTTACGTTGCCGTTTCAGGAGCACACCACCACCAAACATGTCACCTGAATCGAGATCCACGAACGCCGGTGGTCTACTTCATTCGTGATGGCGGGCATTTGCGTATTTTCTGTTATGAAGCCACATGTTTGTCAGAATGTACGCGTGTACTGACCTGCTTCATACCGACCCAGTGATGGACCGCAACTTTTAGGAAGTAGTGTATATTGTGTAACTGATTAGTCCTGGCAATCTATTCTGTGGTTTATCATTCGTCGTCTACTTTTCCTTCTTCTGCATCTTCCAGAGAGACACCGAGATATTCCACGACGTCATATAAAACGTGTCGTTATAATTGGTGAATTAAAAATATACGACGGTTCGCATACTCTTACGGTTACAACTATTTAGGCCTAATCAACACGCTGCAACTTGGTTGGACAGTTTCATCACATTTTTATGAGATTCCGAAGTGTTCGAAATACCACTGATATGGGCGATTGAAACTTGTCTCCAGTCATTGAACTGCGTCTATTCATAAACGAGAAGTCATTATGACATGGTTTACTATCCCCACCTGCTTAGCTGTCTTACTGGCTGTTGCCGCTAAGTAGGTGTACAAAACGAATTTTCCTTGGATGTAAAATATCGACCCCTGAGCATTTCAGTCTAATGTGGCTTCACAAAACTGCCAGTTTTTGGTCTCGTTGCTACAGGCTGCTCGGAGTTGCTTTATCCGATGTATATTCACAAAATCTTCATCAGTCAACTTAGCAACGCTCTGTGACTATTACTCATCTCTGTCAGATCAGATGTGATATGGGCCATGCGACATAATAAATGTCTTTGGTTAAGTAACTAGAATCAGAAACGTGGGCAACAGTGACAAGTGATTAACTGGAACTTCTCGGAACCAAGATAATTGGAGGGTCGCTGTAGGAAGGTTTCACTGCATTTCCAAATGCAAACTGTGACCTTGAGTCAACAAGCCTAATCTATAACTGCATATAAGGTGAATAAGTGGATTTACTTCTCCTGCTGGCCATTTTAAGGTTGATGGTATCACAGTGACTTTGCGGCCCACCCCCTCATCAGAAGTACCTCATTCTTGAATTTACCCAACAATTTCGATCAAGTTGCGCTACTTCCGACTACGCAGTCTACAGCGTACTTTATTTAGCACTGGTACCTTATGTCTGACCATCGTCATTATAGAATGTTTCTTTTAAAAATAAGTAAGTTTCACTGTCTGTTCACAAAATCAATACGTACGACCTGCTCTTAGAAACAGAAGAAATCGTTACTAACGAGCTGTACTTTAGTATAGAGTCATGTCAATTATCAAAACATAAAAGTTGTTGAAGCTGGCAGCTTGTTTATACTCAGAGTAGAAAAGCAACTAAACATTCGGGTTACGTCAGAAAGTGCGAACAGTTTAGGATACCGATTGTGCTTAAACACATCTAACTAGTTAATTGGGTCAAAAGCATGACTTGTTTCGACGTTGCTTCTTGCATTGGACGAGGTCAGTTTTCTGATCAAACGTTCCCCTATTACTTCTCACCATATGGTCGCGCGCACCAACCACGTTGGCGTATTGTCAGCAATTCACTGTCGTAGGTGCCGGTCTGTTTTGTCGATACAGGTGTGATGGAAATTGTTAAGGTGATGTGCTATATGAAGGACAAACCACATGATGTTAAAGTTCCTCGTCCATTTTCTTTTTTACGTTCTCTCTCACCATTAACAAGAAAATATCGTGGTTTACGAGAGCTTCAACGGTTTGGCACCCTCTGTTCTCCAATTGTACGCTCGAAACAAAAAGGTGACTTGCCAATCCATTTGCACATTCGCAATGTTGTTGGGGCTCGAACAAGCTTTGTAAGCTAAAGCAGTCGGCTTAATGTGCCGTTCAACCTGCACGCTTGACCATGCGTTTCATGCATTTCACAGTATATGTCTAACACTATCTAACTGCAGACAAAGTAGTCTGCTTGGAATGACTGTCTGTTAACAGATAAGAAAGATCGACGCTGGTCATACGCCAGTTCGATGCCTTAGATCGTAGAATATATTAGTGAACAATGCGGTACAGAACCTTAAAATGAAATTAATTTAACTGGAGAAACATGCTGGCAGTGATTGTGAAGTGATAGGTATTAACAGTCATTTTTTAATTATTGTATTAGGCACTTTTTTAAATTTACTTAACTGGAGGAAAATAGCAATTTCGAGAACATCAAAACGACCGATTTTCTAATAGCCTACTTATAAAGGCACGACCACGTAACTAAAAATGACTGACAGACATCCAAGTCTACAACTGAACAAAACTTTGGATTTGCTCAATACAACAATAAAACACGTTACAAGATGCAAGCAGATTGTTAGCTGTCATTGGCGAGACAGGTAAAACATTCCGTTAGATCATGGTAACAGAGCAAAAGAAGAAGCTAACGTCACATGAGCACATCGCAGAGTGGTGTGAACAGTTTCAGATCAACGGCAACGGGATTGGCGGCGTCAGGACATTCTACAACACAGACAGCCAGTGTGTGAAACTCGTTCAGCTCGGCCTCGGTAAAAGTCAGCATTTCAGGAGTGTAATAGGACTTTAGGCAAAAGAACGAGGTCATCCACGTGACCTGCTACGATTAAGCCCTTCGCAGTCGAAGGTACGCGATTTCCGTTCACATGTTGATATGACCCTCCGTTTTGCGTTATCGCCTCCGCTAGCTACTTGCGGATAAGCTCTGCGCTTCCCTATGGCAAATTTCTGTCTTTTCCCTCAATACAAACTGGCCAATCCATCACCTGAAATATGACTATGCTGTTTACTTACAGAGAAACTTCTCTGCAAGGCTTCCGCGGGCGACCATCCTCCAGAAACGACCGCTTAAGGTTGGTCCTTTGAAATGTTTGTTGTGTTATTAAGAAATGGAGGCCTGAGGAAGGACACTCGTTGTGATTGAAACGTAGAGTATTACAACTTGCTCATAACGTTGTGTTATTCTCAATCAATTTATCAATAACATATTAAACACGACGTCCACGCTGTTTGAATTCAATAGTAAAAAATTTGGTTCGGAAGTCTTAAAACTGACTAACAATCGAATCACTTTATTGCGTTATCTCATCCTACACTAGCCACTTTCCATATCCCTACAGCTACCTCCTGTCTGGTATTCATAACCCCTTCATAGCCACCGTCAGTCAATTCCACACACGACTACAGTTCTGTCTTACCTACATCAAAACCGGTGTTGGCAAACTGAATCATCATCATTATGATCATGGTAGCCATGAGCCTGACCAAAAGGTACTGTGGCTCGGGCCGCCGCTAACCTCTACAGTGACGTGGAATATCCCAGAATTAAACGCTACTAAGAAGGTTGAAAATTAATAAAAGAAGACTAAGCGGACGAACTAGAAATGGTATGAATACAG
>LUCH01000846.1:28737-74070 GCA_013368495.1 Paragonimus heterotremus | reverse complement strand
CAGCAGTGGGACATACAATCCTATGAGTGTAACTGCTTTTCGTCGGACTCCTCCCCTTGGGCCTGTCTGACAATGTTGCACCTGGAAGGACCGGAGTCCGAGTCAGAATGGCCCGCTGGGTCGAAACAGTACACAAGCCCGACCACCTCGGCAAGGTAGCAGTATAGGTCGGGACATCGAACATCACCCATAATTGATCGCAAGTTTCGCATTCTCATAGAATTTCCAATCGACCCCTTTCGCAGTGGTCAGCACAGTTGCCTCATGAAAGCATGACCAGGATTTTAGTCCTGACCGTTGTAAGAATATGTACTACTGACCAGCTCTAATAAGAATGAAACTCTAGTCTAGTGCTTGTTTTCAAAATTGGCCAACTAGAAAGTCCATGGGAATAGGACAGCTGCGATCAGTTGTCGCTGATGTTGAATTTGTGGGGAAAAAATAATTAAAGTTCGCTTACCGTTCGCTTCATGTTTTTCTGCGTTAAGTAGAGCGGTATAAAATCCCATCTGGTTGCTTTTCCTTGCCTACCTGTAAGAAATGGGACATTTTTTTAAAACGTCATTTCTGAAACAGATGTGATGTAGTGTTGCGCTTGATTAAACAAATGCGAGAATATCATGTTAGTCGTTTCAATCCTTTGGAAACGCTTATTTTCATTAGCTGGACTTGGTTTTGTTGTTCAAATACTCCACAAAAATAATTCTTTATTTTTGAAACAACCCCAGAGTATCTAAAATTCAAAAGTGAACTGCAATTGTAGAGCGCATGATAAAATAAAACACTGAATCTGTCGGGCTACCGAGTTCGGACAAAGAAAATTACTTTTTCAACTTCAGCAAAATTTCATACGGGGTAGAAATTCAAAAATAATCCAGAGAAAATTCTAGTGTCCTAATACTGTTAACCACGTGGAGTAGAAAAGATACACAAAGTTTGTGACTGTTCTTGAGGACGAACAACAATTTCAATTTTCAGGTTCTAGCTTAATTATCTATCAGCTTTTAAATCACATCACCCTGTTCACGCAGAAGGTTGTAACTACTTGACGACCGGTTAATGAACAGGTCGTTTTAATACCGGGATATGTGTGACTTATGTCTATCACAAATAGCCACCTCAGGACTAATTCACTACATCTGCAACAGTCATTGAGCAGTTTGATTTGCGGAAAATACTGTTTTAACATCCGTGTGCAGTCAACCCAACCCAGAGTCTGTTGTAAACGCGTCACTGGTAGTTAACATCAGGCATAGCCTTGAAGTGAATGTTCGAGATTTCACACCAGCTATTCGGATAAATTCCCCATCAGAATAATTGCGGTAGAACGAAGACACTATCGACCACTCACTGTTGACGCTAGCCACCTGTTTTCTACTGTATTTTGCAGTATAATAATTGTATGCTGGATAAGCGGCGGTTGGATCTCTATTTCCTTCGGTACCCTTAGGCTTTCTCTTTCACAGTTTTTTTCACTTCTGATCTTCTGAAACGGGAACATTCAAACCATTAACATATTGACAAACTACTATCAGTTTCGGTGGCCTTAATAATATATGACGGTTTCAGGTAAACGGGCCTCTAAGGGGTAGGTTGACATACAATAAACCATTTGAGAAGATTAATTTCTGTTCGTTTATTATCTAATTTTGATCAGACGACCAGTCTCAAATAACTAGTCCTACTATGCTTGAAACAGTTATCATTCTGTCGAACTGAACTGTTAATCTGTGTGAAATTCTATGAAAGACGAGGAGTTTGTTTGTTTACAGACAAACGCAATTTCTAGCTTTATTGTCTGGAACGTATTTACATACGTGTTTCGACAGGATAGTTCGAAAACGGGTACTACACTCAAGTTACCTTTGAGATTATAAGTAGTGCTTATTTTGACGCCTGCCGAAGCTTGGGACTCGGTGCATATACCTATTATTGATTGACGCTTGAGGACCTAGACTGTCATAATTTCAACATTTTTTACACTGGACCATGAAGTTTGCACTCAGCTTAGTTTTTCACAAAGCATTAAACCTGAGTTTTACTCTTATTAGAGCTCATCAGTAATGCACCTTCCTGTGTGAACTAGATTTTTACTCCCGTCCGTGTGACTGTGAGTAGAATGGGTTACTCACTACTATATTAACCTCGCAATACACGTAATCAATTGTCGATGTGTCCAACCATTTCGATAGGATTGCAAAATAATATAAGCTTTTATTCGCACTAATCGACAGCTAGCCCAAGTTGAACACTGTTTCAGCCATTATTTGCAGTTTGTGTTTTTGATTGGAATGGAAAGTGCATGTCTTGGGATTGCCCCTTTGAAATGATAGAACGCTTACTGCTTCCTCTCAAGACGTTTTAGTTATCTTTGCACTACGTGTAAAAGGTTGTAGTGGTCTCTTTTGAGGCGTTTATGTGATCGATTTGATGGTAGGCCTATAATGTGATGGTCAGTGTAACCACTTCAACCTTACGAAGATCGTAGTTTTCTTCACAATGCGCACGAAGATAAACTCTCATTTGTCCATGAAACTCAAATCTAGTGGTTTGTTAAAATACGTCAGTCGTAAGGTTTGTGCTTATGTGCTACAACAAAAGTGTGAGCGGTGTTTGTCAAGAGACTGCAGCTGAAAGCGTACATTCTGTCGATCGATCTGGCTTAACACAAAGCAAATAACACGTTTGCGCCACATACACAAAGGGCAACGCTCCAATCTATCCGTCTGAGGGAGTGTGTCATCGAGTGAGTTCCAATAATAAGAGGAAAACTTGAACCAAATGGACCAAATTTACTATGGACGATTGTAACTCTTAACACCACCAAACCGCTTGAGATTTCTGTTTTGTGCGTTTGATGTTTTGAGTGCTCCTGATTTCTCACATTCATGGTACGGGTCGAAAACGGCTCTTCTTTGTATAAAATTCTGGACTGGAGACATGAACACACACCACACAGGTGCACTAATCACACAAAGACCGAGGTTCCTGGTGGGTGCAACTGACGTCTGCCCTAATGTCGCGGCTAACCAATCAATCGGACAGTGGTTATTTGTTTCACTTCTAACGTGGCGCCTGCGTAAAAGCTCACGCTACGGCACGTGTGTCATCCTAAGCGAATTCAAATAAATGGACCATATAGTGTATGTCTTTAAACAGCTGTTGAGTTAGAAACAGTGCAGCCATTGTATGGTTGATTGATCTCCATAATACGGGTGAGAAGTCAAACTAATTTGCTAAAATCCGGTACACTGTAGAATGGCCTCGCATGTCTAGGATGTGCGAGCGTCTCAAGCCTAATGTTTTTGAAACCAATGTAGGCTACGTTCAATTTGCACTATATGAGTTCATTTCGGCCGGTCGCGAAAGTGTCTGTTTGAAGTGATTAGCGTTGTTTATGACCTTTGTGGCGCTGTGATCAGTTAGAAGTCAACTTTTTCTTACAGGTATGTTAAATAAATTACTGAAACTCCCCCAACCATCTTTGTTCAGCTTACATGTTTTATTGTACTGCTATTTCTATGAAGAGTGAGCCCGTTTTCTTCACTATGCAAATCCTTTCCCCATAAAAGATTGTCTTAGTTATTCGGCACTATCTGATATTCACCCCCTGATCGTCGTCTCACAGTGGAGGAGTGGGGGTTTAGTGACGTGTTTGGTGTGCAAGTAAAATACATTGACAATGGTGAAAGATTGTTGTGAACGTGTGCACTTCATGGTGTTTATATTTCGAGTACCACGACTCAACACACGGAGTTTTGTAATGAATAACTACCATGGACGTGCATCGATCGTATGGTGACAGTTGGTCCCACTCTGTTAAAGACTTCCTTGCATTTCGATGTAATTAGGTGGATTCAGACCACGTTGATTTTCATGCTTTCTTCGTTTCGTCATTTACTAAGGGACAGTGCATTCATAACTACAGGACAATTAACTGGCATCCTAGCGAAGACAGCGCCCAGAAAGCTCGCTCAACTTAAGCCAAGTGGAAGAACCCAACTAATACTGGAGACAAATAGCAGAGTTGTAAACGCTTGCTGTTAACAGATATATCCCGAAGGATCTATGTAGGTATGACAGAAGTGGCTTTCGTCATGTCGATGATCCTTGTCCACGAGCGTCGCTGAAGTCCACTTTGCTCGGAGTACGATGACGGCCACCAAGAACTTGAACACAGCCTCTCCAAAAGCTTACGCAGAGACCATAGTCATCTCCTGGTCAAAAGATGGAATGTGATAGAAAAAGTCTTTCTGCTTGGAACTAACATACTGCTATGCTCGCTGGTTCGTGATCGTATTGGACGTCGACTCGAAGTTGATAGGACCACACTGTGAAAAGTTGGATCACTTGTCATCAGCCAGACGGGCTGAATCTTTTGACAAACAGTTCTACTGGCCCGAATGGTGCATACAGACCGGTGGACCGTAATGATCACATTACTTTTCATACGATCTTTCGCCCGAAACAGAATTGGCTTTGCAGCTTAAGTTATTGAAGATTAACAAGGTTCATAGTCCAGATTTCTGTTCTCCTCTTTTCCTGAATACCGAAGGGAAGTTGGCATCAGACTAAGTTGCTTCATATGGTTTTGGAGACTAAAGATGTATTTCATAATTACTAAACATTAGCCACCCTTACGGCTTTCACTGAGACAGCTCAATGTCTGTGAGGCATCAGTCCGACTTATTAACTGCTGTAATACTGGACGATCATGCCAAATCCAAAGGAAACCGTATGCGTGAGGAATGAGTAAGATCCGGGGCACATTAACCATATTTCTATTTTGTGTCGATAATCAGATTGGCTATTAACGCCCGTGGTATTTTAGATCTAAAGACTCCCTTTGATTCGGTTTCTCTTAACTACCTGTAGAAATGCGTTCTTCTGAAAGGAGTTCCCAAAAGTTACTTGAACTCTTTAAGTTTATTGTGTATTCATTTCGCGTGCGGAGTGGGAGTCTATTGGCAACTGTCTGGGAGTGTTTATCACTCTTAGTGACATGCTCCAGAGTTATCAATAACCTCTCTTATTGCTCAGCGCTTCGAGGATCTAGTAAACCTGGTGTTAATTTCTTTGCGGCACTAAGGAGACCAACTTGAAATGCGCTGTCGATATTAACTTATTTGCTCGCTGTGCTGAGGTCATGTAGACCATGTTGAATTAAGTGTGTTATTGGACTGGTTTTGTACAAACTGTTTCCTACCTTCAAACTAAAAGGTGCTACTTCATTACTGAGACGCTCCCACTCTCACTCCTTTACGAAAGACAGCCCACTAAAGACAGTGGAGCGTTTCACACGCTTTGATAACAATATCTCATCAGATGGTAATACTACCGGTGCAACACCAGCAAAAGCAACAAGGGCACATTATCTTTTTTTAACTTTAAACATCCATCGTTGTCGGTGAGGTAAAAAATGTATTATTCTTGTACGTACTTCATTCTGTCCCCTGGTTCAGTGATATGTCCTGCTTGCAACGAAGATTTCAACAAATATGATAATTTTGAATAACACTGTCTGCACCAGTTAGCCCACATTTAGTATTCTGGTCGCGTGAGTAACGCAGCAGTTCGTAAAAACATGTGTACAAAAATTGTGTAAGATTAATCCGTTGATCAACCACTACAAATGTAACCGTCCCGATGCCTGACTTCTCTTGATAAACTTGCTTTTCTGAGTTAATCCTTTAGATTGTTGTGGTAAACAGTGGCTCAAGCCACAGCATTTTCGGTCAGACAGATGACCGATAAGAGTTAACTACTCAGTTAATGAATTAAAATGCGAACGAAAAAAGCGTGCTAGACAGCCCCACTTATCGGTTACTCAATCTTGTAAACAGTGCTGGAAGGTTAGCATATCAGCTGGAAAGTGTTCCAAACTGCAATCTGGCAGGTCAGTCACTTAGGTTTGTTTGTTATCCCGGTGGCCTTTGCTTACTAACTGTTCTTTGTCCGAAAGTAATTAACTACGGTTTTCATCTGCTTGTTTATTGTACATATCATTTGTGGTTGTACTCGTTCCATCACTTAAATAAGTAGACTCTTCTGTAATCGTTATCTTCTTCTCTGTGTACTGTTTTTTGAAGCCAAATGGAACAATACTGTGGAAGTGGCGGTCAAAACATTGAAACCAGGTACAATGAGCAAAGAAGACTTTCTCAAGGAGGCCAAAATAATGAAACGGTTGCATCACGCACGACTGGTACGCTTGTACGCCGTTGTGACTGCCGAACCTATCTATATCGTCACCGAACTTATGCCTCATGGAAGCCTTTTACACTATCTACGAGATGGAGCGGGAAAGGAATTGGATTTCAAAGCACTCATTGATATGATGGCTCAGGTTGGTATCTGACAAATGACTGTTTTTTATCCAGTGTGTAGAAATTTATACAAGTTAGTTCAAACAACCGTTTTCCGTCGCAAATTTGAACAAGAAACTTTAAACTAACTTGTAATCGACGAGTGGTTTTGCCTCATCTCGGCAGGTACGTTACTGTAAACGGTTTGTTAAGGATCTCTCAAATGAAGCTAAACATATATCAACAGTCGAAGTAGAAAACAAGAATATTTTACAATGATAGCTTGATGGTCACAGGTAATTATTTTCATATTGTGAAGTTGTCTGATGCCTACGAAGTACAGTAGAAGTTTCTGTACGACAATTTTTTGTTAGGTTACTTACGAGGTACATTATCGGATGATTCCGTTGAACAGCGTGGATTTTTCTACTTGCTGATTGCCATAGCACTTATGTGACTACTGGTTAAACCCATCTTAGTAGGGACCCCGAAAACTGAGCTTCCATGCGGTCACTTAGTTTTTGCTGGGATAAGACGCTCTCCAACGACACGTGTTACACTTTTTTCTGCACAATCCGATGCTGTTTTAGTGTCAACTGTACAAAATTCAACCTTGGAATTTGGTATATTTGAACAGTTTGTAGTAAGAGCCTGTTAAGCTGTAGCAACATTTGTTCGAACAAAAACAGTGTTACCCCAAATTTTATATTCTCTAAGTAACTCGGGTTAATCATAATAACTTTTAAAACCAATTGTGTACTTTTGAAAGTTTGTATTTGCAAGATAATGCCTGTATGCGATCCGTGGTGGAATCACACTAGACCGTGGCGTTTTTACGAAAAATACAATTACAAACGCGTATGCTGAAAACTGCCAATTTGAGTGGCTTTTTTGTGAGACTACTATTGTGCACCCTGGTTGTCCGCAACTTACGATAACGGCTAACCGATCAGCTGGGAATGGTTATATCAACTGGCAATCAGTGACATTGCCTCTTCACGATCCAATCCTCACCAAATTTGTTGTCTAAATCGGAAACACGGACAAATGCCGTCTATCTGTTCCTAATTCCAGTCACTCCAGTGGGCATTTGCGTGTTTGTGGTTATTGGATTACTTACTAGTTTCGGATGAATTTGTCAACGTGCTGGCGTGTGTTTACATCTTTCATATGACCACAAAGTCCAACGCGATTTCCACAGTGCATCAGTTACTCCTACTTTGTGCACTGTCCATTTGTAACTGGTAACAACAAACACAAAGAATGGTACATAGGTACATCTTGAATATTTTGAATGAAAGTCTGATACCGGATACTAGTAAGAACTAGTCAGCTGGAAATGACAAGTAGTACATTTCAGCCACTGTGTTTATTGCAGGGTAGACAGTGTTATCAAAAGTTGAACAATAACTGATTCAGTTTCAGTCACATTTGTAATAGTTTGCATAAATGAAATGAAAATCGTTTAGGGTTTCCGGTTTCTTTCTACTGATCCTTTTAAACTAACCTGCCGATCATTGGTTCTTATTCGTTCTGTTCTAACACCTAGATGACAGATAGATCGATGACATTGACATTCCGCTTGCAGGGGATTTGTTTAACGATATGGACTACTTAAATATGGTACATTCGGGAATTTTCCAAAAATGTCGACGGAAAGTTTGAGCTGTTTCTAACTGAAAGTGTGCGGCATACCTAGAGGTTGTCACAAAGCTATTGAGAACGCTTTTATTGTAAAATAAAGTATTTCGTTTGTTTATAATTCATTTATACTGGTTAAACTTACGAGAGTTTTTACGCAGGAGTGCAGAAAATTTGTGTAAAATTTGCTGTGTACGTGTACCCGGCTGAACAAACAATCAACGGAATAGTTTGTGCTTATTAACCCGTCGTTTTATGTACGTACCACAGTTCAGTATTTTTCCACCCAAAGTGATCGTAGTAACTCGTCAGTGATTGCTCTTGTGATTTGCGTCTTGATACTGATCGTATGTGTGTCCCTTGCTAAATACCGACTAATCATTCAGTCACCAGTCCTCATCTTTCGTTACATACGATGAAATTTTATACGACCTCTGACGGTATGTTCACCAAATGTTCTGCTTTAAAAAATACACGACTGCAAACGTCTGAGCTCAAACATGGGTGAGCTGAGAAGCGGGTGTGAGCCCAGCCTGTCAAGATTTTTCGCAGTTAGCAGTCTTCCGTTGCCAAGTGTGACATGCTACTTGTGAGTAATACAAGTTGATTGCTTAAAGTTAACGTTGGTGAATTCCACTCCAACATGTTTATGAAATTCTGCATAGGTAGTCAGTCCCCCGGATCAGTTGGTCTATTCCAAATGACACAGTGGACTGAGTAGGTAATTCAGACCAAATGTGAAACTTATAATCTCCCTATGCGACTTTGTAGCTCAGCTGATAGGGCGCCCGCAACATTTGGATATCTCGATTCTGTCACTGGTTCGAGTTCATTGAAGATGCACATTTTTGCAACTAGGTCTGTCGTATGCTATCGCATCTGTCACACTATCTACCAGTAATAGTTCTTCTCATCCCCAGCTGAATATATGTGAATTGATGTATTGGATGACAATGCAGTCGTCATCTGGGTTCCATGATTTTTGCGCTTATATTCCCTGACTCAGGAGGGGTCATTTTCTTTTCGGGCGGAACGCATTCATGTATGGCTTACAAATGGAACCAATAGCCATAGTGAGAAATGTACTATGTTGTTTGTCGTATTGAAATAACATTCAAGGTATGAGACAAACCGAAGAGAATCTGTTGGATGATTGATACTGTTTGTAATAAAAACCGATTTCATTGTTTTAGATGTTTTAAGTGCATGAGACCAATTGCGGGACATTTGCTAGACATGCCTTAGTCGTCTGGTTTTATAAGTTGCCTTTTAAGCATGGCATTTTTGTACAGAGTTGTTAGCACATTTAAGTAATGTCGTTTATTTTGCGTCAACCACACTGTTTGTACAGAGCTCATGTTTGGAAAAAGTGTTCTTTAAAGAGATCCTAGTATTGTTAAACCATCTGTTTGGTAGTCTGACTGCGATAAAATGATTTTCAAATAAGGTGCCCACTTCACCCTCAACTATCTCTGGCCCAGCTGTTGCGCGTGTGTTTGTGTGGCTCTCTAAAATGTTTGTGTCATCAGATAACCGGAATGTTTACGTGTTGAGATGGACAGTCAGTGTGTGCGTGTGTGTTGCAATATCACCAGTATCGGCAGAATGGTGCCAGCATGACATCAGTCTAACTTACCTCACTCCATCAGTTTATACTGTTAATTAGTAGGCAGCGAATGCTCAAATGATTGATACCAAATTTGAAACAAGACCTATATGGTTAAACCAGCGTGGGCCGTTGAATGTCATATTTCATATGGAAACCACAGGCCGCAGTTTGTCCACTGTTGCCCTAGCGGCTTGTTTGAGTTCGGTAATCACGAAAATGGGGGCGCCGGGATTAGATTTAATCTGATGGTTAACTCGCCGAACAGCGGAGTACATTGTAAATGTTTATTACGCAGCGCCGGTGAGTGCCTGAATCGTGAGTCACTTCATTGCGACTGGAGACCAAACGGCATAGTGTACAAGGGCAAACAGAAAGTGGACTGCTTTGGAACAGAAACATTTGTCTCGTTAACTATTGTGTAGCTTGTCCACACCATGTTGGTATTGAGTGTCTTTGTGAAGGTGAGCATCACGAAACATAGGGCTCGTTAAAGTAGTTGTACACCATTTCATATTATATGTGAGGAAAGTACTGTCTACGAAAATAAGGCAGCTTGGAAAGATCAAGCTAGCATTAGCGAAAAATTGACAGAAAATCATTGCTACAGACAACCGTTTTCGGTCACTCTTATCGTGCTTCTACAGTTATATAAAAGATGTCCGTACCGTGAATGAGGATCATATCAAGTCAAAAATCATTTAACATAACAAATGTGAGGTGGACCGCAATCTAGTCGAGGGAGAGGAGGAGGAGGAGGAGGAGGAGGAAGAGAGTGAGTGATTGCATGGGTATCGTGCGTGGTCATCACTGTCAAGTAGTTCATGTTCGGTGTGACCTCGGGTGGTTTAGGGATAGCTGAGAAAAGCACATAGACCTAGATCGTAAAGATCGGTGTTGTTGATATCACTGGTATCCTGATAGCTCTGAAATAGGACTACTGAACTTTAAAGATAATTTGGAGAACTTCTTTCGGCTCTACTAGATGACTAACGTCAATCAAACGAGAGCCAACTGTGCTGCTGTCGAACCATTGAAAGAACATTTTGGGAAGTGCCCAGAACTTCTTTCGGATTGTCACCTTGTGGTTCTGTCAATGTGAGTAGCTTGACAACGACAGGTGAGAGAATAGCACGAAGTGGTGACGAAAATTCAGTCAGGCTGTTCTTTAATTATGGTACCAATTTTCTAGCATGTCTACTGTTGCTTAAACTGTTTTCACATGCACTAAGATTGGACTGCTATTTCTACCTGATTCCGAATCGCGGACTCAAAGTTGTCATGTGATTATCTACTCACTACGTTCTTCTGGAACTCGCTAGAACTTTGGCATCAATTTTATGTTTGTGGTGGTCTGTTTCTATCAAGTTAGCTCCGTATCCCACAAACGTCTATTCTAGATTCTATATCATTCATTATAGATTGCCAGCGGTATGGCTTATCTAGAGAAGGAAGGATATATACATCGAGATCTGGCGGCTAGAAATATCTTGGTTGGCGACAACAACACAGTGAAGGTCGCCGACTTTGGTTTGGCCCGGATTGTAGACGGCGCGGATGAAACCTATACAGCTAAACAGGTGAGTAAGAATGCGACATTTGACAATGCGCCTCAGTTATTTGTATCTCGATTCCAACAGACCTACTCTGCTATCAGATTTTAACCGTGTGAGGAGACACATCACTTGTGAAGGACTGAACATGTGACAGTTAGCTATCAGGCCACATTTTTCACATTGTTACCACATCAACTCTAAGCAGAAATTGTTGTTTACTCATTTCGTTGTGCTCAGCTTAACCCATTCCAGCTTGCCTGCTCATTAAATTCCACCCGGTCAGTTACTTCTATAAACCAGTATATTGCAGATGTTATGCTTCAACATACTGGTTTGAAGTGAAATGAATCGCGATAACTGACAACAGTCACGTGAGATAATGTGGGCTGTTTAACTTTACTGACCAGTTCAAAAATATTAAAACAACTGTGCAAACTAAAATTTCACCACCTTCAGCTTGACGGTAAAACTACAGATTTGTAATGGCAAAACTGCTTGTAGTTGTTTGTTTCCCAGATGTCATTTATCTACATAAAAGCATGATAACACAAGAAATTCAGAAGACGCCAGAAAATTTCCCTTCTTTAGTCCACTGTTTATCGCCATCGTTTGAGATAAAAAGGGTGGCTGTTTCATCAGTTCGGTTCACAAACCAAAATGGTATAGTCACAATGCGGATAATGAAAAAATCTTATCATTCTTGAAAAATATCTAGGAAAGCGTTGTTATCGTTTATCATCACGATTCGGAACTACTATGATCGCCTGAGCTAGAAATTGACAAAGCTTCCGCTGCCTTTCAAACTTCCATCATTTTGTAGACTATGCATTTCGGTTCTGAATGAGATGAGTTTTTCTTTTAAACGAGAAAATGATTGCAGGTGCTGGGCGATACAAGACCTGTCTACCTGTCGACATCTGTTGAGTTGATTTGATCCCAAGAGTAAACTCATCCAACCTATTAGTCAATTGAATAAGCAAATGATTTCGTTTTCATTCATAGTTGTACTGCTTAAGACAATGTAAATGTCTTCTTTTTTAAATTCAACTGTTTGTTTTGGGTGTTGTAATAGAACTTTGTAGTAATAATTTTTTACTTTACTTTGGGTAAACTTAGTGATCGAAAGATGACAGTTTCGAACTGATTGCATATAGTTCAACACAAACGGAGTAGGAAAATTTCCTTTTTCTATTTGTTCGAGTACAGCTTGAGTTAAAGTTGTTCACACTCGGATCTTTTTCCGTTCAATTTCCTAAAATTGACCGGCTTTTTACATCACACACACTTTGTTGTGGACGCATGACTTACATGACGTCCAACCCAAATTTTGTTCATATATCTTTGAGTGGGTTCTCACAGAACGTCTCTGATGATGCAACGCAGCACAAGTGGTCTTAGTAAAAAAAACTGAGAACTGGATCCGTAAACATTGTAGATAATAAACCGCCACTATTCGTTGCTCATAGCAACTTGCTGGTGGAAAAACCAGATGATCAGTTACGCGATGATCAGTTGGAGTCCAGTTTTAGATAATGTTCCCCTTTAGTTCTACGTAGCTTGACAGTCTCCAATCTATATGTAACATTGGATTTCATATGGCAGTCAACTCTTCGTGGTGCGCAAGATAAAAACCCGGTTTATATCTTAAAATCTTAGTCCTGTGCAATAAATAACCATACAACAACAAAGAGAATCAGTTACAGTTATGCGATTTTTTATGTATCAGGCAAAGCGAAATGTTCAGAAAGCAGATATCGTACAATGATTTAATAACAAGTGACGATAGGCAAAGTCACCTAACAAAAAAGGTCATGTTGGATTAGACTGTCATCTGCAAAGTGAAATATGTAGTTTAGACAAAATGTCATCAACTCCAGTATCGGATATTTGGTGGATTACCGCATCAGACAAAGTGGGAAGTTTGGTGATCAGACAGGTTACTTGCAAAAAAGTTAGATGCAAATTCCACCAAATGTTAATCATCATTGCATCCGTCACATTTTCGACTGTAACTAACCTAATTGCAATATGTGACTGCTTAGGTGTTGACAGACTTTTTACATTGTGTCCGCCAGCTGTACAGGAATGATATTTCGATCATGAACAAGATAGGCTAGTATAAACCGTATGGTAATTTGCCAGCATTCTTGTTTTCTACTCCAGTCACCAATAATCATGTCGATCAGGTAGCACACTTTATTTCAGTCTCTAATGACGAAAAAGTATCTCCTCCTATGCAATTCGTTTATTTTGCTTTCTAATGGCACTTTTTGGAACAAATCATCCGAATTATTTACCGTTACGCAAGTCAAGGAGAAATTTGTGGCTTATTCATTCTTTCCATTCTGCCACTTTTGTATGAGAAGATGCATCAGAACACAGTAATTAGATAACTGAGTTTATTGTCAGCAAACACTACTTGGTAAACTACTGAACAGTAGAATGAACGTTCAAATAAGCAGAACAAGAACAATCACTGACAACTATTCGGCATATGAGACGTCTCCCTCATCAACTTATCTTTGTATTATTCTTATGGCACAAGCTTCACGTTTACATCAATGATTTAAGCTATTTTGTTCCTCAATTCGTCCATATTACGATCATTAACCATATCGTGCTCTCTTGACTGATATCATCATGATGGAGGATAGACTGTTGATAATGTCATATTAAATAACTGTCCGGTGCTAATGCAATGTGTTTTACTCGTAACATTCTTAAAATTGGAAGTGTTTTGGCCGCGATCGATTTGCCTAAGAGGATTCATCCTGGAGAGAGTTGACCCAGAATCAAATCAGTCCCAGATGGCTAATCACCGACTTAAGTCATTTTGAGGTGTATAATTCGTGTAGAACCATAAGTCAGTTTTGAACAGTGATTAATGAACCATTAATTCAATGAAAATGGATAAAATGTTGTAACGGGTTTTTGAATGCACTCTTCGAGATTCCAGTTCTTCTTCCTTCTGATAAAAGTCCTTCCATGCAAAAACTTGTGTATTAACTTCAATGTGGTAAGTGTGCTCATTTTTGAGAATATATTGGGATGCTACAGGCTGATGTAGAAATCATAAAATTATGCCAACCTCTCACCGAACTATAAGCTGTCTGTCTCGGAAATATACAACCGGTGACTATTCCTAGAATCATGATAGAACAATGGATGGTTGCTTACACTCTTGCATATGTTTGTTGAAATGTGTGTTGTATGTGGTCATACCTGGTGGTGAGGATCGATCGGCTCATTTGTCTTTGAAATGGTTGAGTATGGACATGAACCATTATGATATTGCACAAATATTTGAAGCTTGCTATGGAGTACTCAGATGAAATGGAAGGTAAGGCGGAGTGATTGTAAAGCTCTAACGTCACTCGCGAATCGGATACACAAGTAGTTTGCACATGAAACTGCTCTATCATGAATATCGCGTAAAGCGGAAGTAACAGCCTATGATTTTTGCATCTGAAAAATTAAGTTCAAAAATATCCGCGGTAGTTTACTCAAGATGGCTGCCGTGCACAACTGTGACGTTAACCGCTACAACATATTAAGAATACGGTAAATCGTGAAACGCTTATTGATAAGGAACTCGTAAGCCACGAGTGCGTAGATTTACTGAACGAACATATACAGTCTAGTGCTTCTTTTCGAAAGGGGCCGACTGGAAAGTCTATGGGAATGCGACAGCTACGATCAATTGTGAGTGATGTTCGATTTGAAATTAACCAAATCCCCGACTACTCATCAGTAATCTAAAATGTCGCCTAGCAGGTTTAATGAGATCGGAGATTTCGACCTGTCTAGAAAGTCCTAATCGCGGGGTTATTGATTGGAGTTAACAGACAGTAACTGTGTCTCCATTTCGAGAACGATTGGGCAACCTGATCATTACTCACAAGCGAAAGTGGTTGAGCGTTCACATATGATAATTCGGTCGTGCCTAACGTGAGGTTAATGGCGCAGTGGTAAACACGGTTGCCTCATGAACAGCATGTCCGTGGTGCAAGTCCCGGTAGTGGCGATGATATGCACTACTGACGAGCTCTAATGAGACCGAAACTCGAGTCTAGTGCTTCTTTTCGAAAGGGGCCGACTGGAAAGTCTATGGAAATGCGATAGCTGCGATCAGTTGTGAGTGATGTTCAATTTGAAAGTAACCAAATCCCCGACTGCTCATCAGTAATATACAGTACATACAATTGTGTAATAAATTGGGATACCCTTATAGATTTACCACCGCAAGTCTAATCAGTATAATAATTTAAAAGTTTAGAGAGTTTGAGTATACCGAAAATCAACATCCCTTCGGTTAGTTGACTACCACTGAATGAACTACTCGAGAGACTGCTGATCTATTCACACTGCCTGAAATCGATGTTATCGGGAGAATTTTCTTCTCCTATAGCTCGAAAGTTTTCCGTAACTTCTCATATGTTGATAGTGCCTTCAATGCATAGGTTTTTATCACCTTGAGAGTGATGGATATGATTGATCATAGAGCCTCCACTATGTTGTTAGCTCTATTCTCTGGGTCCTCTTTGAATCGAACAGTTTTTCCTTCAGTCAGTTTTCAAATGTGAGTATGTACCCTAATCTCTGAAAGGGTCAGCGGAACTTTTGTATGCATGCGGATTCGCCAACGGGAGATATAGAAACTTGTTGCACTTCCGTCATGCTTTCTGGTCACATGTTTTACCGTGGACGTAAAACTGTTCTTCAATAAGTTTTTTCTTATCTGTTTATCACTTGGAACAAATTGAAATGGTCTTTTGAAGTGATAGCATTCTGGTTGTGTTGGTTTAGTAAACGAACGGAATCCAATCAACTTAAGATTTCTCGAAACATAGATTGCACGTGATTTTAAGTGAAGTTACAGGAAAACTCATTTCTCATGTTCTACTTGGTTCACGCTATGATGAAAATAACCAATTACATGGAAAATACACGAAATTCAGCTTTAAGATAGTGAAATGATACTTTCTGTTGCCTACTCTGACAGTCATTGCTAGTGGTTACGAACGCCTTAGCACTGTGATTAGATTTCACCCTACTCCATGGCCTCTAAGCTCCTCTAAATGAACTGTTCCGTAATGACTTGTTTACAATGAAAAATGTTCCCGAGGTTAACTGGTCAAGATGAATCTGTTGAGATATGTTGTCATGAAACTAATAGTTAACCCTGATTAGCCTTGGATTTCAAATATGAGGACCGGTATTTAAGGTACTGTTAAGGTCAATCTTTTAACCCTGTCCATCACTGAACAACCACCAAATTGTTTTCGTGGGCAGTGGTGATATATCTTTGACGAGTTGATTGACCCAAACTTACTGTCTGTGATGATGTTGATATTTCAATCTCTCTCTTACCTGATAGGGTACACAATTCCCGATCAAATGGACCGCTCCAGAAGCCGCCCTTCTGGGCCGTTTCACTGTCAAATCAGATGTTTGGTCATTCGGGATTGTGATCTACGAGATTATCACCTACGGCCAGGTTCCATTCCCTTCGATGGACAACGCCGAAACTCTGCAACAAGTGGACAGAGGTTACCGAATGCCACGTCCGTCCAATTGTCCTCAACCAGTGTACGAGGTGATGTTAAAGACTTGGGATTCCAACCCGGAACAACGCCCGACTTTCGAATCACTGTGTGTCTACTTTGAGGACTATTTTTCCAATGCCGAGCGCTCTTATCGACCAGCAGATGTCATGGGTATAACAACCAACGGGGTTATTAAGATGCGTCCTTCAAACGACTACCCACAAGAAATGAATGGAACAGAGTGGGATAGCGAAGAAGCCCAAGCACTCCGACTACATAAATGGGAACAGTGGCGTAAAAATGTTCAAACACGCCGTGATACTGCACCCCTTGTATAGATAAACAAACCCAATCACTACTGTAAATAAACAAAAATTTCTTCCCCTATATAAAAAATCCCAATGCCAGCTAGATTGGAATTTTCCTTGTAGCCCAGGTCTCATGGGCTCACGGAAAATTCGGTCAACAACGAAGCGCCTGCAAACGACAACAGTTCTTTCCATTGTGCCTGTTAGTCAGTTCTGTCTTATGCATTTGGTCGATCAGGACATTGTTACGTTGAGCTTGTTGTGACTGTCTTGGTTGCGGGCTATTTGACCTGACGACAATCAGAGTGGACCTTGTTTTCATTGTGTATACTCAGTTCAACGCTTTCTGCCTTATGATCCTCCAAAAATTTCAGTCTTTCTTTGTTCACTTATAATTTTGACCTTTTCACGAGTTTGTCTTTGTTGAACAACGAAAATCTGATTCCTTCTTTCAATATGAACTGTAATTTGCATGCGATGGTTCGGTGACCATATAGTATACTTCACCTCCAAGACACTCGAGTGGGTTTTCAATTTAAAATGTTTGTGAACTTACTTGATATCTTCTACATTTCTGATTGGACAATGCTTTTTTATCTTAGAACATTATCTTCAATGAAAAGCAAACTTTTATACAAAACATTGTCTTGTTTTTAGCAAAGCTAACAAATTCACAATTGAGAATTGAAGTATAGCTCTGCAAGCTGAATTTTGATAGGATTCTCATGTAGTCAGATTTATAAATTTATTTGCCATACGACAGAGTTATGCACCCAATCCTACATTTTACCAATATGCTCCTCACTATCAGGTCGACATCAATCAGTCTTCATAAGAAAAGAGCAAATGTGATCAAGAAATCTCTGGCTGAATTTCGTTTAAATAAAATTCATAGAAAATGAACTATACAAACTAACGAGGAAAATGATAGCGACAAAAGTTTACGGATTTTCTCATGCCCAGTAGTTCTGCAAAAACTGAAATGGTTTGCCCTAACTCTGTCCTCAACATTTTGATGCGTCCTTTTACTCGGAACTGGGTGCTCTTCGTAGGTCGACACACAGCTCCGATGTAAACAATTTACCTAGGGATAAGAACGCCTAGGTTGCACACCGTGGTGAATCCAGGCCTCGGGTTGGTTGCAGGTTTGGTGTGGTATCACATTGCATGAATGATGATGGGCGGCTGTTTCAACTACGAGTCAAGCACGGACTTAATCTTTCATATCGACTGACACCAACAGTTGAGCAACGGGTAGTTTAGGAAACGGGTATGTTGAGGTGATTGCCAAACGAGATCTCTAAGTCTACACAAACTCGGACGGTTTTGCCATATACTAAAAATGTCAGTTAGGCGTCTGCCACACCAAACACTCCACTGATGCTGCAGCCGATTGACTTAGGGTGCGAGGTGGACAAATGGCGATTTGGAGCAGAGGAATGAAGTCATCCACCAAGAGGATTCCTTGCTCGTGTTGAGGACGTCGCGGCTCACAGAGTCGGCGGCTTGGGACGCTAGGTGGGATGGCGGATAGTCGGGTTCAGTAGAACGAAGGTTGTCGTTGTTTGGCCGAGTTTCCCGTAAAATGAACGCGATTAATGAAGTAGAGTGTTCAAGGATGCAGGAAAGCTGTTTCGCTGAAGAGACCATACTTTCACTCACAACCTGGTTGTTCGTTTGCACGACGTAGATATCTTGATGTTGAATTGTTGTGTAGAAAATGTTATTTTTATGGTTCGAAATTCTGAGAGTAGTTAGAAAATACTTGGTGTAGCTAACAAGCTTGTTTTCGCGTATTCACTATCACACAGGAAAAACCGTGGTGACCAAGTGTTTCCAATAATTCATCAACAGATCAATCCACTCCATCGTGCAACTCATCAGGGTAACTGCATCACGTTTTTGTGGACCAGCACTCTCAATTCGGAAGGAACAAAACAAGTATTAAGTTCAAATGAGATAAATCGCGTCATCGAGACAAACGGAGATATCACTTTCGGCTAATTATACCACAATTATAACAGAGGTGGGACCGTAATAGTTTGATCGATCAAAGCGGACCAGGAAAACCGTAATCCCCATGCAAAGCGCTTCTACGCAAACAAATTCTGGTCGTTTCTGCTGAAACCGAAAATCGGTATTTTACTGCTTTCGACTGACCGTTTTTGACTCGGTAATTCAGGGGAACAGAATCTGTTGGATTGAGGGCATAACTCGACTCGATATGATACACCACACTGTGCGTCACACACATTGCTACTAACTTCTCTATGTTTCCAGGCTGAATTATGCTCTTGAATACGTTCACATCAATGGCTGGTCTTGCGACCTCGTCAACTAGTCCCATAGGAAGAGGTAAATGAGGACACAGCAAAAATCGCAGAATGAAGTGCATCCTCCTTTAGCCGTAAACAAAATCTGTAGTAGGTTTGAAACAAACTTTTAGTTTGATAACATAGAATGTTCTATCGGTAACAGTATTGAGTTTTCGAGTAACTGTTCCAGTAAGTGTATCACCTTCGAACTGTAAGGAAATACACACTGCTTTTTATTGTCGTGGGAATGTCTTGTCCTTCTTCTCTCAACTTAGCACAGTGTAGTCTATAAATTTTCCCAGATAGCCGTTTTGGAATAATGATATTCCTAGGAAAGGCAGTCCATTGGAAGTTGTATATCATGTACCTATACTCACGACTCTATCAGCCAATCAGTTTGGGAAACTTTTTGGTTCAGTGGCGCCATTCTATTTAAGCAAATACACTACCCATTCCATGTTTCCTTTTCACAGATCTTACGATAAACAGGTATAAGAGTAAGGTACAAAATCAATATATTCAGAGAATCTGGCTGTTTTTTATGTTCAGCTTCCGATATAAATGTTACGTTGATGTGGGCCGAGTTAAAATTAGCTAGGACATCCGTTGGATTAGCGTGTCCCTTAACCACACATGAAATCTCATCCATTTACCACTCACAAACAGTATATCTACAAATGATCTCTTCTAGCTAGACATTTTCGATCTTCGCCTCAAAGATGTCTACAGACAACATCCTCACTATGATTTCCGTTATCACGTCATTCAGTTGCTTATACAGTTCTTAAGTGAATTTGAATTTTATGTTATGAGCACAGGGGTACAGTAGCTGTTGTGGGTAAACGGATATCTACGTTCCAAGCAAAATATAATCGCATAAATGTTCTATCGTTTCTTACTCCTTGAAACTTGTCAACAAGGATGATCCATCAAGAGCAAGCACACATTATCCAGTTAAGTCTGTTGACTATATTAACGAAGTTGTTTTGACAACTTCTATCTGACTGCTTCAAAGAAGTGCGATCATCATCCAGTCAACGAATGATATGATGAGTTGCACACACCTGTCAAATAGGTCAAAGGGATATACTCAATCTGAAAACTTTAAATAATCCATAAATGCCGGAAATCCTGGTTTTGGTAGCGTTATCTCTATCTGCGTCTATGATACAGTTGACTTCATTTGAACCTGTTACTCGTGATTATCATTTCCGCCTGACAATACCGTTCCATGTAAACGTCACGTGTTCAGCCCGATGATAAATGGCCGAAAGTGAGCTTGTTAACAACACTGAGATCTTTCTACTTGTCTTTAGAAGTTAGATGTCTTTCAAAACGCATTCTACTTTCCTCGGCCAGAGTATGCTCTTTATTACACGGTTGTGTGGTAGATAAATATCAACAGGAACCACTGAAATATTGCAGTCTCTGGAGACGATTGTGACGATTTTGATACACAGAATCGAAATACTTCCCAAGGAATAATGTTGTGCTATGCTTTTATTGCGGTAGATTATCAAACCGGAAGTGCGAGTATTCCAACACTCGGTGGAGTACCTCAACGCAGTGGAGGTACGTCCAAAAGCCCACAACGAGCGGATCGGGGACAGCATGGGCGACCGCATGAGTCATCGCCCAACTGGATCCGGCCAACGGACGGGACCTGGCAAGCAAAATAGGATGGACGGCCAGACCGAGGGCGCGATCATTCCAATACTCTGACGAATATCTCGACACGGTCGTAGAATACGGTCAAAGCACACAGTGGGTAGAGTGCGGACAACACGAGCGACCGGACCAGCCTTCGTTCAACGAGATCGGACCAACGGACGAGGAATGGCAGACGATAAACCCCCGGATAGAAGGTGCCTATCACACACATAGACCGAGCAGAAGTACACACGACGTGTGAGAGGAAACCGGGGAGTGTTGTGGACTGGAATTCTGATGCATAAACGCGAGCACGCGCGTAGCACGGCAGCTAGCGAGTTGGACAATAAAGACTGTGGTTTGTTGGACGCCTTTTCGCTAAACTATGACGGCTCCAGAGTAAACTGGAATCTATATGTAGGCGTTGACATATTTGTATATTTAGTAACTAAATGAGTCCAATGTCCGTTCTACGACGTTAACATCAAGAAAACTTACCAACCAGCAGAATAACTTACTCCTGAGAAGAAGAAAAGCAAAAAGGAACACACGATAAATAGCCTATGAATATGAACCTCTTACAAACTTCAGGCTGACGAAAGTACTTCGGAATCTGAACGAAAGAGCTATAACCTTGGTTGCTATTTGATACGGTTAGTGCACTCTTTTCATACGTTGCTAACAGTCCTAATCTAATCAGCCAACATTCATCCGTAGTTTGTTGGCTGAATTGCACTGCCTTCCTAAGTGTGACATTGATATTGCCATACTCATTCCATCTAATATTTCGTTTATCACTAAAGTAAAAGAAACTTCACCAGTAAGTCCTCGGAGCCTGAGTTTCAATCTAAGATGGTTGACGTAAAGCATACTTTCGGAAACAAATTATACGGTCATGGAATCTTTGATTGCGTCCTCCTGACTGTCAGCTCGACAACAATCAACGTTCACAGCTAAACGTGTGATGAAAACCTACTCGACTCACCGCTTATCCGAACTCCCACACAACAGAAGATCTAACAGGGGACCACTCCAAACGTCGCCTTAAATATATTACATCGGGATTGGACAAACTCCCAATGTTATGCTACCCGTTATTCGCTAATTTCCTTGTTCCGTATTGCACCAATTGACCTACAGCTTGTGACTTTATATGTTTTGATACGATCAGCCAATGAGTGACTATGATTTCTTTACTACTGTTGTACATCCATAAATTCAACTCCTTATCTCATGAGTAGGAACTGCTTACTGTAACTAGTACGAGGTCTTCTCCTTATTACTTGCGTGGGAGGTTTCAATCCGAGTACGATTTCTGCAGCTATTCGGAGTTCCTAATTGAGAGTAGTAAGCTGGATTTTGTTTGTACACTCTCAGTAGAACATGATTTATAGAGCAATTGCATAAATGACCCTCGAGGAATTTGGTGGCCATCCATTTTGCTATAGGCCCGTCAGGTTGACGGGTTCTAAAGTAGGCGCTCCTGTTTACATCTGTGCTCTGAGAACCAATTATCTGTCATCGTCCGAACATCCTCTAAATGGCTGAGCCCCTTCCCTTTCCTCCAAGTGTAAACTTGCTCTTGTGTAATTACGCTTCATGGGACCAACTTCTCATCACGCACTTCCGCTGTTTGCGTTGTGCCAGAATGGTTTGGATTTACCTCTTTGAATGGAGGAAGGGCTTTGGAATTCGAATGAATGCATCAAGACATAGGGGGACTTTCTGAGGGCCACAAAGTCTTAAAGACACTGTTGTAAGCTATAAGAAACGGCTAAGATACTGTTCTGATGAAATAAAAATGGTGATGATCAGTTTTATCACAACAGGAGGAACGGCGAATAATCCGATCAATCTCCATGGCGATAAGAAATTCTTCAGAATTCAATTCGACACAGACTAAATGTCTGCCAAACAACCACACGAAGAACACTGGAAGCAAATTCTACGGAGAACTTTAAAGAAATGATTGGAGTTAATTCACTGAACTAACTGAAGGCATGTCATCGTCCATTTCGTTCTGACACCCATGTCTTTGGGACTCATTGGCATTTCGTTCGCCTCCTCGATGAAAAACTTCAAACTGGGTGAACCTCGTGCGCCAACATATTGCTGGCTTGCTTTCAGAGAGGAGGAAATTCGCTTCAGCTGAAACGTTATTAGTGGACGTTGATGATCGTGTGAAAAAATTTCCCACGGTTGGACTGAGTGAACTGGCTTTAGTACGTGACAGTCAAGATGCCGATTTTTACATATAGAAGCCTGATTTTTCCGTTTATCTTTCATTCCATCAAATTGAAAATGGACCATAATTTTCCGTCAGGACAAGGCATATGCCTCGTACGACACAAAACCTCTGCTACTTCAGTAAAGAACTCACGCAATCTACAGTCTAGATCGCAATATCATAAATAACCTATTTAGACTGTTAGCTCGTCACGTATACAAAGACGTCGAAGTGGACAGATCTACAACCGTATCAGCAGTTGTCGTGATGAGAATATAAAAGATGTTGAATTTCAACCCATTTTCCATTGGAAGTGTGCTTATTTGATGCATCGGTGCGTTGAAATAATCTACTAGGTGCACGTCGCATTTAAAGTTTGCAGAATCACAGAATAGGGACGACCGTATAAGTTTATTGTAATATTTTTTCTTATTCTTGTGTGAATTCCCATAAGGAGCTTTCAAACAAACCCATCCAGTAAGATTTGTCCATCTATTACAAAAAAACAGGCGTCGTCGACTTAGTACAAAGAAACCTATTGATAACTTTGTTTCTGGGTCTGTTCTGATTAGTGAACAACATCCATCGTTCACTATCATGGTTCTTAGTGGTTCATCATCGGTTTCAGACCGGCAGACGTAGTTATCGTTCGCACCCCAAAGGACCATAACGATTCTGGGTCTGCAGATGATTACTTGCTCCCAAGTACCTAAGCGCCACTCTAATAGTCAGGTATATATCAGAACTGTAGACATCTTGCATAGTTATTACTGAATAGCTGCGTTTGTTAATTGGCCGGGGTTATTTCGGTTGATTAGCCAAATGGTAATTTTAATGCTCATTATAAGCTTACGGTAAACGAGGACACACAGTTCTATGATCCATCACTAGTAATCGGTTGCCTACTGGTTCACCTGCACCATTGTTTAAAAACAAATTACCCGAAATACCTGATAAGCGATCAAAACAGACGGTTTGTCTCCTGTAAATTCCCTTACTTTGAGTTCTGATCTGAAGCGACTTCAATGATACCGATCAAATACTGTCTCAACTTATGGCGACCGACCTCAGAAGATGTCAACCCCAATCTCTCGATATCTTCTCCCAAAAAGGTATTCTACCTCTTTTCAAAACATTGATACCAATGGCAAAAGCAGAAACGATATTAGGTTTGTATATGCCATAACATGAGGTTGTTAAAAACACTGTACACTTCTGTAATGTGTAGGATTTTGTTCTACGATTGAGTCGAGCTTTATTTTGATTGCAAGTACTGCACATATCGCGCCTATAAAATTCTGTTCCATTTCACACATACCATTTTTATTGATGTCGTTAACCTTTTCGTGATATTTGGCATTTTTTTACAGCCAGTCTGATAGATCAAGAACATCACTCAAAAGTGAGTACTGCTCTCCAGTTCCCGTCAACTTTCCGGCCACCCCTATTTCGAAAAGGTGCATCATATCTGCGATCCGATTTTGTTACAGCCTGTTTTATTGACGAGCTGTAACAACAACCAATTTCGAGTTTAGCACTTCTTGTTGAAAGGGGTTGGCTGAAAAGGCTCTGAAAATGCGGTATCCGCGATCACCTGTGAGTATTGCTCATCTCATGTGATTTTGGTTTGAGGTACCTATTTTTTGACGATGTTGTTAATATTATCCACAAAAAAATATGAGAATCTCATAGTAATTGCTAATGTTCACTTGAGATAAACATACCCAAAAATAAAGTATATTTTTCAGTTGTGTAATTTTTTTCAATAAAAGTCGAGTGCAACAATAATAACTGTACTAAAACAATGATGTGGTGATTCATGTTTATCTTGTGCCGATATATTGTAGCGAAGTTGCAGATTAACTGAAATGAAAAGTAAAAAACCAAATTCACATTGATTTTTTTGAAGGATATAAACCTGCCTGGGCAAAAATCAAGAAGGCTACGGATTACAGGTTGGACAACATTTTGAATATCTATTTTGCATCTGATGAGGTATTAGCGTGTCTTTTTGTTCTCTGGGTCCACAAATAGTGTATCTCTTCCTCAGGTTGTCATCAGCTTTAACTTAGAGTGATGAAAATACTGTGTTCACAAATTTAGGTACGATTCAAGCACACACATGCAACAAAACTGCTGACGAATATTTACAGTTTGGAGATGATTGATTTAGCTGGTGGGATGAATGCGATCCAAACACTTTTCTCGCGACAGTTGTGGCGGACTGTATACTCAGAATATTATTTGCCTTCTCATTATAGACATCCATTCCCCCACCCCTGTGTAAACTGTTCTTGAGAAACGGTTTTGTTTACCATTGACAAGTAAGATACTTAATATCTATCGGCTCTGAACAAAGGCGCACAAAGACTGATAGACGTTTTCCGTGTGTTTAATAGTGGAGGTATTAGTGACCCAATTTAGCGGGCCTGAAACGCGCCTCAGGCGAGCTATTTGGCGTTCCCTTTTGTTGACTTGTGGGCGATAATCACGACGTGAGTGAATAGTGATGTAATTGTGACAGTCGGTAGCGATACAAGTTACTAAGGGTGTTCTGTAGCAGAAGTTTCGTTCACGCTGTATTCGCAGTTATAGTACCTGCTGTGGTCTTGGTCGTTAAGTCTGCTAGACGTCTGAAACGCGAGACGGAGGTAAAACCTGTACATTGAGGTCGTGGGCAAGCAGTGTTGATAAATTTGGCTTAATTCAGTGGCGACGTTGTTTTGTCCAAAATGTGTGTATTCAGCCGTAACTCTTCATTTATTCAGTTTTATTACCTAGCGTAGTTTTTTACGCAAGAACTAACCGTACAACTAAATTTATGGTTTTTTCTTTTCATCTGCTATGGTTGTGAATAATTAGACATTGAATCTTCATCTATTGAGATGCTTGCATCAGTTTCTTGACCTAAATGATATTAGTCTTTTGGCGAGGCCTCAGAATAGGCAACCAAGTAACTAGGTGACAGAACTATAATCCCCTCCTGGAACATTTCAAGCATCTGATTTTCGAAGGTCTTTAAACAGTGAAGCTTCCTAAGATCAGTTGTATTTCGTCTCAGTTTTACTTCCGGAAGGATTATGCACTGTAAAGAATGCAACTGGTAGTTTACGATTACATTCTATAATGGAAGGTCCTAACCATCCAGCAGCAGGATCCGTAAGCAATTAAAACATTTGAAAAAGGCCAATAATAGCGTGCAAGATGTCTTGCGCATTGACATTTCGTTCGCATCTCATCGGTTACTTTTGCGAAATTGACATACAAATTTTATAGTGAGGGGGCAAACAGCTAGGCAAAATCGATCTAGTCATGAGACAGTCAATCAGGTGACCAAAGCGAAAGCAGTAAGATGCAACTGAAGCGTACTGATTATCAGGAGCATGAATAAAATTGCTGTGGCTCAAATGGCTAATAGGAGTCCAAAGAGGTCCTGCGCTTACATATCAATGGACTGGGCAATATAGGCTCTCAGGGTTTGATCTAATCTCTCAAATGGTACTAAATCAGTTTGTTTCGAGAAAAGCTAAACAATAATGGTGGCATCTCCAACACATCGACGAAAACTTCATCTGTGTGTGGTTTGTAATTTATTCCTTTAAAACTTCGGTTATAATGTCTGAAAATGGTTACGACACCACTGAAGGTTCCTTCTGTAACAGATGGAGTAAATGAGCGTGTTGCTTCCTTAACTGGGCCTACATAGAAACCTCACTATTTCATGCGCTTTGCAAGTGAGCTCCAGCGCATATAAACTGTAAGCAGAAATGCACTGGAACGTCTCAGTGAGTTAATAAGAGTGACTGCTAGAGTATGATGCACAAGTAGGCTTACAAGTTCTCCAGATGATATTTTCAGTAGATACTACAAGCCAGATGTTTCTGGTGATAGTGAGAGATATTCCTATGGAATTCCTTCTGTCGAACACTTGATCATAACTACTGTTATTCCATGCTGTGAGAACCCGTACTTTCAGAAGCCAATATAAATGGTTGAATGAAGAAACAAGGCTGAATGAGTTTCATATCAGCCAAGGAAAATGGATAGTGTGACACCAGATGATTGTACAACACAACAAGGAACAATTCCGCGGTACTTTTTAATTGCCGTTCATCCGTGCATTTTTGTTGCTTCGACTCCGAAGTAATTCCTGCAACTGCTATGAAGACTAAAACTCACAAGTATTGTATTTAACGTAAAGGTTTTAAGTCTTTTGACACACACTGGGATTTTCGAAGGGCATACCCAAACTGAGGCAGCAAGATGTTAGGTACACGAATCTTACAAAATATGCAGCTACTGAAGTTAGGTTGAAAGTGCTAGACATATACAAAGATAAAGTAGAAACAGAAATCCATATGCTTGTCCTCGAACGTAGCCAGTCTAGCAGTGCGATCATTACCAATAAAGTCACTATACCTTTCGAACAAATGCATTTCATCCGTCAATCTAATTAGAAACAAACCCTCCCAACCAACTTCGTAAAAATTTTCAAAGAAACGTAGCTGAAATTTTACCCAGTTTAGTGAATAGGAAATGTTTGTACTACTACAAGTGTAACATCGAGAAAATACCTATTATTCCGTGATTATTATGTATGGGTTCGCTCCCATCAGTCGTATCGATTGTGGTGTGACTCTCACGTCTATCGGATTGTCAAGAAAAGAAGAGTTATCGCAAGAACGTCCTATACGGATGCATATACAATCTAAAACAATATCACAAAGAAAACATGAAGTATCATGTTAGTACATAATCTTAGATAGTCGCAAAAACCTTGAAGGTTTCAGTGCCAAGCTTTCGATCTGAGGCATGAAATGGTTTCAAGAATCGTGGTTCATCTTCGCAACTGGTTTGCTGAGAAAGTTCGTATGGTTTCTTATGTACGACTTTTGGTTCGGGTTGGGTCGTGGCAGTACAAATGCTTGGCTGAGAATAGCTGTTCGAGGAACCAGGGATTACATAGTGAAGCTTCGTGTTGGTAGCGTCCGCCTTCTCATCTACAAACCTTGTCAGGTCAGTAAATGATGTTTCTCGACCATGGCGCAAAATGGTAGTTGCTACCTCAAACCACTTAGACTGCATCGACGTAGGCAATCGTCACACAATATCCCCTAACGTGCGACACGAATTCACGTCAGATTCATAATGCAGTTGTCGCAGAGTGGTGGCACACATTTTCATTTTCTCAGTCAGATCCGTTAGGCCCTTTGCATCGTCTTGCTTGAGAATACAACTTTCAGTCAGTGATCTTATATAACAACGGGTACTAACGTATCGTTGTCCGAAGTGGCGTTGAAGGATGCTAATTGCCTCGTTGTACCCCGACTCTGGTTCTAATATTGTGCATCCCTTTATCGCGTCCAGTGCCTCACCATCACAGTACTGGATGGGATACGAGAGTCTCTTGGCAAAGTCATCCGTATAGCGATCAACGCTCGACATAAAACTTTGGATGAATCCTCAGTAGTCCATGGGGGTACAACTGAACTTATTTAACTCCTTCTTGGGAAGCCCCATACAAATACTAAGGAAGCTTCCGAGCTCACTTATTGGTCCCGATTCTCTTTGATGTTTAGAGCGTATCCTTAGAACTGGATCCGTCGGTTTAGTGCTGAGGGCTAGATCTGGCAGGGAATTCACATACGACTGGACATCTAGTCGCTTGTTACAACCTTGCTCCATAGCACGGTAGTGGGGCTTAACGGGACTAGTTGAGGACTGCGGTAGTGAGCTCAGGAGTGGTTTCCCTGCCGTATGATCTGATATCACACTGACTGCTTGCTCGTCCAACCATTTTACGTCTTTCTCCTATTCAATTCGGCATTGTTCCATCTTATCCTTCAAGGCCAGTTGTAATTCTACCTGCTGAATACGAATTCGTGCCAATTTCAGTTCGAGTTCATCGGCAGATGTGCTCACTGAACCGCATTTACTCGAAACTTCATCCTGCAATTCATTTACAGACATATTCCGTTCAGATATTGGTTAACTGTAGAATCTGTCAGGATTCACGGTTATACACAGTCTATCGGGGTGGTTGTAAACCTCTTGATTCAGGGCAGAACAAGACGATATGTTGAAGGTTTACTCAGATAAAACTGGTTCTGTACATAAATAAGCAACGGTTACAACTTACAACTAAGTGAACTCTATGCACGGAATATAACCGTCAGCGAATATCAACCAATAACACAGTAGCGTAAACAGTTCAATGCGGCGGTACAAAACAAACAAACAGCGAGTTCAAAGGGTAAGTTTATAATGTCGGAGCAGGGTTGGTTACATGTAATAATGTAAGAAACGTTCGGCCAGTAATTGATGTAGTCAATACAGGGGTATATATGTGTAGGGCCTACAGTACGATAGTTTGACCAATGGGGTATGGGTATAGGGATCAGTTGAGATTGGTATTGTGAACACAGCCCGCAATAGACGGTTGGTTGGGCGGTAGAGTCACTGAGCGGGGTGTGGCGGTTCCGTGGTTCGATCCTCCGGTTGCAGTTCGGCCACCCAACTATGAGTTTCAGTTGGAGTGATCAGAACACAACTTCTATTGATTCTGCCCAGAATCCACAATAAGTGATTTTCTAAATTTCTCAGACTCCGCTAAGAGCTACAAGTTATTGCAAGCAACCGTAGTTTAAGCCCGTTAGGTTGTTCGATTGACACCGAACTGTCCACCTGCTGTGCAAAACAAATTCCGTAATTGTTAACCCCCGTAGCTCGTTTGCAACATGTGACGGTCAGTGAATACAGCGTAGAGAGAGGAAGCACAAATATATATGTTACTCCGACGTCTGTCTTGAAACATATGAAACACTCTTCTAGTTTATTTAATGACCACGTTGATACGCTCCGCCAGTAAATTCAACCTCACTTAGGAGATGTCCATCTTCAAGTTTGTCCTGGCTAATGACTGCACACTCACAATCTTAGCCCCATAAATAGATGATTCAACAATAATTCTCATTCAATGACAACGGAACGTTTCGTGTGAAGCCTGACTATTCTACTGGACTACACAACTGCCGAAAAAATCTGTATACACCTAATCGACCACAACCGAACTATAAAGTGATTAACTGCTTGTATCATCGTAAGTTCGCTCAATAGTGCTGATAGCCTTCCATCTTTAGACTGTTCCACAAGCAAGGCAGCCAGCATCTGGTTAATACGAGCGTATGTAATTTAACTATCGGCCTGGTCCTGCTTCATAATTACGACTGGGAAATCTGTTATTTCATCACTGTAACTGTCAAGATTAGAGTGATCTCATCTAAATTACACCAGTTATACGAATTCGTCACGATGAGTCTCCGCGCAGACGATGAAAGCGCACTCAAAATGTTTGATTGGATCTTTTGCAGGTCTGACGTCTTCGTTTGGGAAAACCTTTCAGTTGAATCATCACGATCACTAACACCAGAGTGGCGATTACCAGCACCTACCTTCTCCAGCATAAGGACCTTCTCACAAACCCTAACCGACGATTTCAGGTAGAGCGAACAGGGCGGGTTCCGTTACTCGGCTTTTGACCTACGAATTTTCAGGTATACTTGTGTAGTCAAGTTCTGACTGTGTAAATTCATGTAATTACGTAACCAAAAGGTTTTCGACATTTTCCGCCGGTCTACATCTAGGTCTGTTGAAACTAGCGTTGAACAACATCACATTCGCTAAAACAAGCCCTTTCGTTCGAATGGCCTAAAAAATACGCTAAATAACTGAGAACCTTCAGTTATGCGGAAATTCGTCTATTTCTCACTCTTTAACTTGCCATACAAACCTATCATCAAACCACAGTTAGCTTTTCGAGGAGTTTTTCGGAAAACCTATCTGCTTCGCACCTATCACCAGCTTCACCATACTCAGGAGGACACTACTGAATGACCGTTATCACTTCATTTGGTAGGTTTGAAGCTTTGTGCATACCGCTGTAGGATTATAGAACGCTGTACAAACCAAAAGCTCTTCATTGAGAACGTGACCTGGGGATTGCACTTAGTCCCTCCACATACGGACGACTTATCAATTGTACAAGCCACTAAAGAAGAACATCAGGCTTATCTCAGCCATCCCGTCGTTAGACTGGCAAACTTCAGTGCAGCAATTAGTGCGAATAAGTGGACTTTCAGCCCATCTGCTTTGAAGTTCATAAGGTACAACTATAAACAGCACAGCACTTTACCACTTATCATCAGTATACGAGATGCTCCAGAATTTCCGTATCTTACAACATTCGTTGCCATCCGTTACTCTGACTGAGTTGTCAGTCACTATCTACACTTCATTCCGCAGTGGGTCAGCTGCACACAACCTCAGTCAACCTGTTACGTGGTCGTCTCATCTGTGAGATCATGTCATCAGCAGCTGATATCAAATTGCTCGCTTGCATTAAGAACGTACTAACTACCATTATTTTGCTACACTACATCGGTCTGAACGCTGAAGTATCTATGGGTGTAGATAAATCAGAGACAGTAACCAGCTCTCAATACCGTTTGTTTCCCTTCCTAAATGTTTACCTCCAGTCAAACTTAAGTACAGTATGTTCGGTTGCGAGTTATCAGTTACCCCTAAGCAGCTTTCAACATGTTGTCACAAATTATCGGATTGGTCTTCCAAGATTTTTCCAGCCACATGAAGTTTGACACGTAAGCTTCGTTTCACAAGATTTTTTAAACATACATCAAGTCTGTGAATACGACAATACTGGGATTGATGCTGTGTTGCGAACATCAGTACCTGATAACCCCAATTCAACAGACATAACAGCCATTATCATCTCTTAAGGTTAAAAACCGATTTCGACGCTTTCTGCCGATGATCAGCAAAGTACTTTAGCCACTGACACCCACCAGTATCTGCTGGTACAATTTTCTGTTACATTTGCGCTGCACATTTATGTCCAGTGGACCTGAGTTTTTTAGATTATAAGCGTTCAAACTATTACAAAACCACGTCCATCATGACATCGTGGTCAGGACAATCTCGCTTCTGTTAAGTACTTTTAGTCTGGAATGCAAACAGATTTTCGAAACCGGGTATGCGTCTGGTAACTTATTGGTTGGCTAAAAGACATCGTCACGTACAGGCCGTGAGTAGCCGACGTTTGTCAGTTTCTTCTGGCTGATCGCATGTGCTTGTTGATATCTGCCACCTTCCAGTAATATGTCCTGGCATATCCTAATGATCAATCATTTCACCTGAATCCAAAGACGTACTACATTCTAACTTAACCACCTAAACGGTTTTTCAACTGTTGGCCGAACACTGAGACTTATCGTAAGACTCTGCCACGAAGGTGACGATGAACTCTGACCTGACCCCCGGTCAGTGTGCAGAAACATTTGCTACCTTACGATGTTAGATATGGTTCACCTGAGTGGGTTGGTTGACTGCTTTCATCAACAGTTTAAAGCAGTGATCAATAAAGTCGATCCTATCCAATGGGCAGAAACCCTGCCAACGGCCATAATAAGTCCTCGAGTGATCCTCAAATTTGTTATTAATATGTCCGATTTCGAGGCTCTTAACAGTCAATCACTGCGTCTACTTGTGGGCTATTTCTCGTCTGCCACGAACAGCCTTAAGCATATACTGCTGACCAGCGTAGTCTCCATTCGACTGATACGCAGAATCAAAACCGCAGACTGCGTCCCTTAAGTTTTCCCTGTGCATACAGGTTTTTGTTGGCGTGGTTGGTCAACAACGTTCTGTGCTATACCGTTATGGGAAACAGTCAAAAACTGTTGAAAGGAGATATCGTGTTCATATCATAGAATCCCTATGCAAACAAGAAACTATCAATAGTGGTCGCTTTAAAGCTGTATATTACAATTTCTCAGATGCATCTTGCCAACCAAGTTCTTTGTGATCAGCTATCCAGCCTTTGGTTGTAAATGGCTATTATATCTGGACTTAAATTGCGGTATCCGAATAGTTCTGTAGTAAGACTGTATTCATATATTTATACGCACTACTTGACGTTTTCCTCGAAACAGTAAATCAGTTACATACAGAAAATAAGAAACGTTCATACATCCTTTCTTTAAATCGGCCAATTTCACATGGTGTTTCTGTCGCTGGTTCTAATCCAGCCGAAGCCTTGGTTTTTCACAATTGGGTCTCATCTAAAATCTTCACATGAATTGAGTCAGCACGTCATTTATCATGGTACCGCCACTCACTCGTTTCCCGTTTCATTTTCTGTCACGTATGTTTTTCTGTCGCCAACTCGACGTCCAAATTCGGAGTTCGAAAAACTCCGACTCCGCATCCGCATTACTTACGGACTTTTCTCCAAGGCTTTATCGCAAATAAATTTGACAATACTAATATTCTTTTCGATATTGTCAGAGATGATTGGGTGAGAACCTGATAAAAACGAGGACGCGACTTCTCTCTCTCACATGCGCCTTGTGGAAGCCGTTATATCGTCAATAATCTGGTTGGCATTAGTTAGTACTTCATGAACAATACCTAGCCAATAATGGTGGGCGCGCGGCTGATCCTCAGTTAGATGAAACACTATGTCCCTCTAAAGGACTATGTGGAGAGCTAGAAATTTCACCGGCAGGTCTGCTGTCTGACCAGAAAAATACTTTGAAAAATCATGATTGTATATCGCACTCAGGGTGTTAGGACAGTTTGCATGACGTGTACTGTCTGATTAATCGTTCACATTGCCATTATTGAATGGCTTTCGCTGCACTACGCACACACTTACTCACCGGAGGCTGGTCCTCAACCTTTTTAACTAACCTTAACCATCCATGTATCAATGTGAAACCAATGGTCTATTTCATCCATTAAATAGTTAGGCATTATTCTTGATGTTTTTCCACATTGTAATTGATTCTGAACGTATGTGTTACTTGCGACACGGTGTACTGTAAACCAAAACATTTCTTGCTCATTATTATTACTTATTAGTAATACAATTTCTCTGCTTACCAATGGCGTTGGTGGATTCCAGTGTGAGCTATCCGAGAAATGGTGCCGGGGCAGTTGGTCACCTGGATCACTTGCTCGATTCCTTATGAGACACTGAGACAGATGGTTAACAGAGTCCAAATATGAAATTTCCGAGCTCGCGGCGTGGCTTCGCAGTTCACCTGGTAGAGCGCTTGCCGCGTTTGGCCATGCTGTTTCTGTCGCTCGTTCGAATCCAGCCAAAGCCCTGTTTTTTTACAATTAGATCTCAAAAACAGTTCAGTTAGAAGACAAATCGCCAGAACTGTTAAGATTCTGTGTGTGCGATTGTCATAAAAATAACGTTAGCACTTTTTTTCTGATATTGTGTAGGATTTTACGATTTTTGTGTAAACAAAATATTGGATTTCGGCACCAAGTGAAAATTATTGCAAGATTACGTGAAATTTAGAAATCACAAGGACGACCTGATAATGGTCACCTAGACGGCCCGTTTCCATCAACTATGGAAATAATAAGCTGTATGTTACCCCCGTCCGTCCGCAGTTTTCATGTCTCCATATATGTGAATGTAATAATGCATTATATACCTATAGTCTTTTTCAATCTTTTCTGTTCATAGAAAAGCGCCAAACTTGAATTTCGCTCAATTAAATTTTCAAACAAAGTGTGTAATTACTTTCCTTAGCAGTTTCTTTTCCTTTTTCTCATTGCCTGAAACCTATCAGTCGTAGACGATCGTCCCAATCGGGAAATGTAACCTACTGTGCGAGATTGTAAGGCTAGCGAGTCTGAAGTATGCGAGGCATGACCGACTTTTCACTGGGAATTACTCAACCACAAATACTCGCGAGTACTGTTCACCAACTTTCGTTGACAGAATTTGCTGGCAGATTCAGCCGCAGCGGAAAAATCTAACCAAGAAAGTGTTGCCGTCTAATTCTGTTTAACTGATGAGTTGTAAGGATTTTGTTTTTATATAAACTGGACATCACTGTAATTGTTAGCTGGCAATGACGTTGACGGTGTGAAAATCTGTCGCAAATATCCACTTGGCTTAAAATTCTCTACATTAAGCGTGAGTCATTGATTCCGTAAAACACATGAAAGTAGTCTTTAGATGGATACAGAAATCACCGACAAAAATTGACAAAAGAGTAAAAAAGGATAAAATTCGCGAACATTTCCTTTCATCTCATTAGTAGCGTGTCGTGTCCACAGCCATCTCTTTGAAGCGTAATACTTCTTTTTATGCTAACTGTAGTGCATTTAAAAACGAAGAACCGTAACAAACACCTATTCAAACGATACAGTGTGTACTGTATGCGCTCAACTAACAATAGCGGACTGGAATTTTGTCACTTAAATCAGCGTCACTACGCACTAGGTCTTTGATGTTCATTCGCTTGATAGATTGGTGTTCTGAAGCTTGCCTGTTTAGAGATCAGTATCCTCTGATGTGCTGACGGAGTATACATCACCTAAGAATGTGTGTGGTTAGATTAGACTGGATTGCCGGCCCATCTTGCTGACGTACCGTTTACCTGCATTAATAGACTTGACAAGTGACTATACGCCGTTGTTCAGCACGCTATTCTCACCAGTTAAGCACACTTATACCTACACAAAGAAGTGGGATTTACACAAACGTCGATGTTTCGCGAATTACTGGGGATAGTGCTTTTTAAGAGAGAGGGCACTGACAATAATGTGAAGAGAACCTTCTAACGCTTGGTCGCACAGGTTATCGTTAAAACCTGACCAGTATTTGGCCATACTTACTTCAGGTCAAGTCAGCAAGTTGTCTCATACAAAGGCTGACTGTTGGTTATCGACGTCATCATATGTCCATCGATAAAAGAATCATAAAATGCATGGGCTGCAATGTTTGAACTGGAAAATGAACTATACGATTCTGTAATTATTGATGCATAAGTAAAACAACGAAAATGTCCGCAATGTTATGCGGTCATTTGTCCAGTGTCTGTTGATAAGTGATTTCAGAAAGCACTTCCGGGAATCACTGGAGAATCCTCCGTTCGGGTGCAAGTATACAGAAATGTATGTGTGAGTATTTCTACAGAATCAGATCAATATTTAGATAGGTCTGAGAGTAAAATATAAAAGTTTTCTTTTAAATTTTTTAAGAAACTATCCGCACATTTTTAAATGGACCGCGATATGTATATATGTGTAATGCGACCTCCTCGGACGGAAAATTGTGTGGTTCTGTTCAAGAACATGAGATCCCTTCTTCAAAAAATACCGGGGAAATCTATCAGCAAATAGTATAACCAACTTAGAAATATGCAAACACTGTTGACTGTCAAAATGTAGTGACGACGGGTGAAAAATGCTTTCAAACAAACCACATGTACAGTGAGTGAGACTTTCATGAAAACATAAGCAAAATGGACGGATCAATGCATGGTTTGACACCAAGTAGTTACACAGTATCCATATAACAATATTCTGGGTATAGACACATTCTGAATGGGTAACTTCGATTACCACTCAATGAACGGCTTACAATCGCTGTCAACCGGTGAAAACGAACTACCCGAACGTTTTTGAGTTCTCAAAGACGGATCATAAACTCAATTCTTCTGTCAAATCCTCTAAATATGAATGCATTATACAGACTCTCAGTGAATCAAGGCTTTTTGGCTCAATCCAATTTCTGCAACCCAGCGATATTTAACGGGATGAGACGCTGTGGACAAGATGAAACTGTCTGTACAGTGGTTATTAATAATTCAAACATGTAGTATGCATCTGCTTATTTACATTCTTTTGTCCAGTTTATCCCCATATCCTTTTAATCTGACTATTCTTCAACAAACGATTCAGTAATATTGCTGCGGTTGTAGACAGTAAAACATCCACTAACCTGCCTAGCAGTCAAAAACTGAACAGTGCAGTTTGGGTAAAAGTTTATTCAGATTTGTGGTGAATGTCTAAAAAGTATATATGGATGTACAAAATCTGTTTTTGTATACTTTTGAAGGAGTAAACACATGAATATCTGACTCGGACACGGCCAATGTGACTGAAACAAGATGAGATCGGAATAGTCAACTTAATCATCACCCATTCTGACACACAGTGCTTAACAAACTCTCCACGAGGAAAATTCGGTTAGTCAATTACATCAATAATTACAGAACCTACTTCATCGAATGAATAATAACTAATGATTCCTCGGCTAACCACCAGGTGGCCCCCCGTCCTTATCGCGCAATCCAGTTAGTGGTATGGGTGTTTGGATCCGTCTATCACGATGAACAAACCGACAGGCGCCTGCAGCCATAGTTACCATCAGTGGTTTGCGCTGCATGGCTGAGTGTTCCCACCTGTACACCCCATATCTAATGTAAATCGCGCAGAACGTGTGGGTAGGAGGCTGAGTGTCACAGTCAGGAACTTCACAGATGTAATATGGATTTTATTTCATAGCAAAAAGTGAGAAGGTCACTCATCGTTAGATGTAAACCAACAGTAAAACCAGATATTAACGGTGTAGGGCAAAAACGACCATTTACTAAGCACTATGCTAGACTTCTTTGCAATATGCTTTTACGGTAATTTGATATTTGAAATCGACTACCCTGACTTTCATTCATTTGTGAATTCTAGCAGCTTCGGTAAGTGTAGATAATCGTCAAGTGCTGGTCAGTTAACCCAGGGCCACGCTCTTCATGAGACAACCGTGTATACCACTGCGCCATTGACCTCACATTAGGCACGACCGAACAATCATATTTGAACGCTCAACCACTTTCGCTTGTGAGTAATGATCAGGCTGCCCGATCGCCTCGATAGGAGACACAGTTACTGTCGGCTAACTCTAATCAATAACCCCGCGATTAGGACTTCCTTGTCTGGTCGAAATCTCCGATCTCATTAAACCTGCCAGGCGATATTTTAGATTACTGATGAGTGATGCTGGCGCAGTGACAAACACGGTTGCTTCATGAACAGCGTGGCCGTGGTTCAAGTCCCGAAAGTGGCGAGGATATGCACTACTGACGAGCACTAATCAGGACAAAACTCGAGTCTAGTGCTTCTTTTCAAAAGATACCGACCGGAAAGTCTATGGGAATGCGATAACTGCGATCAATTATGGGTGACGTTCACCTTGAAACTCAGTCTGGGTTTCTCTTCCGTTTGACCTAGCGGCCAAAGGTCAGAAGGTAGGGCGTGATCGATGATATCGATTTCGTTCATTGAATTGACTGCGCTATCTTAGTTATTCTGACCAGACTGGTTACTTGTATGGCTCACACTGACTGCCTTTCTGTCCTGCCTACGGAAGTGACCTGGTGCGCATATCTCAGCTGGTCCTTACGATCTAAGTTGAGATACAAAGGTAGACGCCCCTCCACTGGAATTGATCCCAAAACAGCTGATCACCGAAGTTGATAACAGTAGCTAACTGACTAATCAGGGACTTAGAACAATTGTTAGTCTCATGTTGGACGCAAACACTCTGATGCGCTTGAGTAAAACAGCTGAAATATTGACTGCGCCGGTGGAAGAGTGGTTACTCCCAATTGACAATTCCCCACCTACTAATCGGCAATAATACAATAGTGTCCCTGTAACTGAAAGTCATGTTCAGATTACCAACTTTTCTATCGCATAGTAAAGGTCATCATAACGAAAGAAATAGTATGCTACTCACACAACTGTAAAACGACTGTGTGTTATCAAAGAATGGCTACCAGTTGAACGGAACACGTAGCAGGATTGCACATTGCATGATGTAATACTTTTATGAGATTTCCCGTCTTCTTCATGTTTAAACACGTTGATAAATTAAGCGTAGCGGGTCTGAATTTCAGTACTAAGTAAATGACCTAATTTGCATCTACTTGCCCTTGATATACCTAAACTTCAGTATAGTCTAATATTCTCTCTTGAACGCTGGCGTTATCACAATTGACCTGTCAGTTGTAGGATGTTTCTTGTTGAAAGCAAATTTATTCCCAGGTTTGATTCTGTCAACTGTCTAAATGCCACTTCATTTCACAACTATGACTTGGCCATTCATATGTCAACTATTTATACTAAGGTTAGAAGGCTATCTTTTTCAGCTTTCTGCTTCAAAGTCCCACCTATGGCTTACTCTTTGATTTATCGTTTCATTATAACACGATTTCCCAATATTGATTGTAGCTTCTTCTGGATTGGTTGTTAAAACTATAACATGCTCAGTGGGGTCGCAAAGGCACATTTCCTACCGATATTTCTTGTATTTGTTTTTTGGGCACTGTATTATTTACAGCAGGGGTCTGCCCACGGGATTTTTCTGAGTTCTTCCAATCTATTCCTTCTTCATTCACATAGCATAAGCTCGAACTGTTCGCCGTGTAATCTTGTACAGCAATTCAATCAGTCCCTAGCTAGTTGAGTATGATTCACTTTTGAGGAAATCTTCCCGTGGATATTTTCACTAAACTAACGGTTCACTATCAGTACATATTTTTGTTACCTTAGTTTCATACTTGTAAAGTGTGCTTACAAGAAGAACAAACACAATTTGCTTTATGACGCCCGGATAACACACAGCTTAGAATCTGCACCTGGTTCATCATTCACTGGCGTCTGATAATGAAACGTTTTGAGCCGAACAAAATCTTGGCGAGAAGCAATCCAGCTGGCGATGGTTGGTCAATTTATTCCTCGGATTAATCTCGAATTTAGAAGGAGGTACTTTCTCAGTGAAAATAGAATGTATTTACCACCAAAAGCTTACGAATAAATAATTGACCTATGTTTAATGCGAGAATAGTTACGTTCAATTGTATAGTTCGTTCTCACATCTGTGTACAATGTTAGTGATCTGAAGACCAACATTGTTTGAATGCGATAGAATTTCGACCTAAACAGTATACGGTTAAACGCAGTAGAACTAGTGAGTAAAAGCGAACACAAGTATACTGGACCCTGATAAATGAACAAGTGTCTTGGATTTGAGTCGCTTTAAACACACGAATAAAGTGAAATAAAACCTCATGTCCCAAACACCTTCAAACACCACGATAAAACGAACAATGTATAATGAGTTGGAAGCCACATGTGGCGTGTCTGCAATAATTTTTTACCGTAGGTTTAGCCTTCGGATATAAAACTACTATTTACTGTCGAACGAAATCAAGAGTACACATGGTATTATTACCTCCGTGACGCCCATGGAAGTAGTGAATTACTTCCACAACGAAGGACTAACCGAAATGTAGACTGACGTCTGTTTACCAACGGTATGTTAATGCATTTTGGAAAACTGTTAAAATAAACCTATGTTGTAATCACGTAGACTTTACAACATATATATATCTTCTGCTTGTAGTCCTTTTACTGTGAACGTCCAATTAAACGAAACCACAAATTCTAGATTTGGTTAAATTTTAGCTTTCTCTATCCACATCGCAATCCCTACTGATCTAATTTTGTGCAAAATGTTTGGTTGTTTTATGTATAAAAGAGATCAACAACCAGACGGCATATCCATTGGTAACCCTTTCGGCTTTGTTTTGCCGAATTATAAGGCTAAAATTGAGCAAACCAACTTTCTGAAACTGGGTGATATGGAGTGGTACACAGTTCATATCGACTGTGTTTCTTAATCGTATCAATGCGAAATGAGGTGAGAAAGTGATCTGCATATACCACCGTGTTTATTGACGTTTCTCAGTTGCCTTTAAGTGTGAGTATTTTAGATTGTATAGTTATCAGCAGCCTGTTAGGCCCAACTCTAAGTGGCATCGTCTTAAGAATGTTTGAGCAGCAAGTTCCAGGTAATACTGTCACAGCTTTATTGTGCAAACAACATCGGTGAAATTCTGATTTTTAATGACAGTTATTTGGTTTACAATCCTTTTAATAATATTTACCACAATCTATCGTTAGTCTAGAAGCTTGAATCAAACAACAGTTGAGCCTGCTTGAATTCATTCATGACTGAAGGTGTGAATGGCACGAGATACCATTTAGTTTACTGCAAAACGACCTGGAGTGGTCAGCATTTTCAATTTTAGGATTTTGCGCCATCATACATTCAAATTTGGTTTAGTAACCATTGCTTCACAAAGCCAGACGTATTGTTGCCTCTGGTAAACTGCAGGCGGAACCAAAAATGTTGTAATAATTTTCTCCCACAAACGGCTACACCAAGAAATTCATCGTTGCTCATTGTAAAGCGGACAAGAGCAATGAAATTAACCAGACTGCTCAAAAAAACATATACTCATGTTAAACTTATCAGGTGGGACCACCTACAGAATGATTTCATGGAGAAATCAAAGTCTGCTGTAGATTAAACGTATGCTGCAGGACAGTTTCGTTTAATTCTGCTGTATAAAATGCACTTCCGTTTGTGAGTGATATAGTGCGACCAGTGGGGAACTAAAGAGCAATTCTTGACACCAGGAACCAGAAGCTATTATTGGAATCGTGTGCATGCACCAGGAGGTACGTGTCATCAAGCGGAATGGCGGTGCACTGCGTCTCAATATGTGTGGACAGACGGTAGCCATGTAAATGAGCGCATGCGTACGCTGTTCTGTTTTCACATCATTTGTATGGAATTTCCTGTCGTAAACAATTACCCACGCCAACTGTCTTTTACGGACACAACAATCCCTAACCAGTTGGGGACAGATCTTCCATAATACTGGATGTAGGTCGTTGGACTTTTCTGACTTCCACATTGGTCACCAGCTCACTTGCGGTTGCAGTGATGTCTGTACAGGCAGAACAGATAGGCAACAACACCAATCCAATGGATAATGCATCGGGTTTGACGCAGCGAACCAGCTGCCCGAAATCCGACGTCAGCGGCTGCCAACAACTCAGGACAACGGGTCATCGAATTAATGTACATTAAGCCCGAAGTTACTGGCGTTCCGCGGAATAAAGCTTGTCCGGTGTTCTGCGTACAGAATTGACTGAGTTAAGTTAAAATTCACTCAGAATTGATTGGCACTGTCGAATTCCAATGGATTCTTCAGTCAGTCCTTATCAAAAAGAAGCAGCCGAGTTTCGTTCTCGGTAGAGCTCAGCAGTGGTACATATTTTTCTAACGGTCGAGAGTTGAATTCCTGTAGGGTTTTCGTAAGGAAGTCATGGTGCCGATGATCTCACACCAGGCACGAATGAATTAGCATTCGAACGTTCAGCCACATTCGCTTGTGAGTAATGTTCAGCTTTCGATACAAACTACTGGTTTGCCATGGTCTTGATTATACAATATTTGGTGTGATTACATGCGCGTCTAATTGTTTTCCTCTATTTGTTTGATGTACATAAACTGCATGTTTTGGGTTTACAACTGATGTGAGCAAACGAAATGTCAGTATGTTGCAGAATGTTTCCTTTCTACTCTGATGAAGTGGTCAATGGGAACTTAGTGTTTGTAGTATGAATAGGCTAACGGTTTGGCTTTCTGATACATCTGATCAGATTCCATTCTAATAGATCCACTGAACGTCTAATGTACCAAAAACCAACATGAGCATGACACTACAGGAAGTGCGAATTTCGACCCTATCGGGTTTAATATATCAGTAGTTTATATACATTTTTGTGGGATACCAAAAATGTGCTGAGGGTGAGCGAACGAATTTTCGTGGAACACTTGGTACTAACAACCTTCCATGCTTCACAACAGAAATGCAGCAAACCAACTCTGTCAAAAATACCAGTTGTGGGAGTGCCCAAGAAAGCAACCTACATTGAGCTTTCCATAAAGTGCGAGATTTAGATTAATACTGTTAGTAAAAAGACCGACGATGTACCGGAATTCATTTGAATTACATTGCACATACTCCTGGGGAAAAACGAATTTCGTTTGTGACAACACTCCTGAGGAAGGCCACCCGAGTTGGTTGAAACGTACAGTATTACAACTTGCTCGTAACGTTGTGTTATTCTGAATCCACTTATCAATAACATGTTAAACACGACGCCCGAACTGTTTGACTTCATTCGTACTGAATTTGGTGCGGATATCCTACAACTGATGAATTTCGTTTGTCCCTACCAGCCATTGCACGGGCCATCTTCCATGATGTTATGTAAGTTGGTGCATCGAAAACAAAACACGAGCCAGTCAAGCTAGTTTTATGTGCTCGACCATCAGGCTGCTTCACAGGATTTGGGCAACTTAGTGTGATTGTGTGCGTCGAGTCAACGAGTGAACTAATCAACTGACGATGCTGGTGGGCCGTCCTAAAATGACCAGACTTGGACGAGGAAAGTGTTCCCTGTGGGCCAACCTGCTCAGTCAACTTTACTGCCTTAATGAGTTGCCTCGTTAGTCAGGCAACAATACACCAAACAGCAAAATAGTGAGTAAAGCGGATCAAAAAGTTGGTCAGTGAACAAAGTGTGGATTGTTTGTGACTGTTGTGTTGCCAACCGTGAATTCAACTAATTTTACGCTACAGAAGGCTGTCTGAACAAACTTCTCCCTGTAGTACTTGTTTCCTCGACAGTCACTGTTTTATTACTTATGATAGTGTTGAATCAATCGCACCAGGGCTACCGTTAGACAGGCTCGGTTTAGTTATCACCGTGACTTTCTGGTCTTTGGTTGTTCGCCGAGTTTCGCATTTAGATTGTAAAGGTTTCATCACTAAGCGCGATGACATTATCAGTGCGTAAGAGTTTGGAGGTAGATGATTGTGTACTGTGGTAGGTTTTGTAGTTGTGGTGCTTTTGCTAAAATTCTGATAGGGAATCCCAAACTTTACTACATCGAAGTCACAGCAGACATTAGTGGTATGCCTGGCATTACGCAACTTCAAGCCCCTGGCCAATTTGCCAATAAACACGCACATAGCAATTGAGCGTAAATAACTGCACCTTACGAACTAATTTTGACCGAATAAACCAGAATTAAAAATTCACAAATCAAAAGCAAATAAGAGGAAATAATAGCGCATAAGCCAACTGGCATAGGCTGGATATCTACCGCCATTCTGAACAGGTGTCACCGAATTAGCAGAAACGCCAACGGTACTTGTTGGTTGTCCCATGTCAACTGCCGTTTTATCGAAAGCCGGAAAACGGCTCGTGGTCAAACTTATCTCCAAAAGAGGGGTTGCAGAGAAGATAACAAATTATCACACGATCGCATTGCTTTAACTGGTCCCTAAACTAGCGAAGAGTTTGTTAGATGATCCCACAGGCCAAAAAAACATACCCCAGGCTCATCAACAAGCAGTGTGGGTTTCCCGAAGGATAATCATGAACGACGAGGCAGTAAGTTGCTCGTGCTTTTTGGACGAAGACAGTCGATAAAGTGTTTACCGTTGACATGATCCATCTTGAGTCTGCTAAAGACTCTGAACTGACTAATCACTGCTTTATGCTACAGATATCTTATGATTATCTCCTTTATGAGTGCTTAATTAGGTGACGTGAGCATTATCTAACTGAGCGTAGGTTCAACATCAAGGATAATGAGCAATTATCAGATTGGTTCCCTGCCAAAAACAGCGTCTCCAAGGGAGCAGTCTTACAACCCCTGTTGTTCATTTTTTCATTCTTAAACTACTCGGGATCGTCAGATTGCCGGTTGCCTTATGCAAAACTCCGGCTAGTTCTGCAGTGTCCGGAAGATGTGGGAACTTTACAGAGCGATTTGAACTGCTTAAACTAATTATTTTTCAGTCATGCACATTCGGCATCAAAATTGCTTTGATGACAACCATTGAGACACTATACTACTATTATCCGTATGGGAATGAGACCGGAGGACACTAGTGACAGAAAGTTGACCCATCTGCAAACTGCGCAGTCAACTAAAGGAGCACAATGAGCTTGAACCACTTAGGAAGAAGTGAAAATTTCCACCCCGGATCTATTCCCAATATGTTCGTCTCCACAATCCACCGATACCTGAAAATTGGCATACAGACCTATCGCGCTGATCTTATTACAGATGTGGCACCTATTGAACATATTCAGAGGCGGGATGCTAGAGAATGTACGGAGCTAGGGAAAAACCTCTCCCAGAAAATACCTGCTACTCGACCACAAAAGCATTCGCTGAAATTAGATTTTGGAGTAGACAGATTATTATGTAGAGAAAACTACTTCACAGCTAGGGTCTGTTAGCACTGCACAACTGTGGTCAAGCTTTATTCTTAAAATTTTCCTCAATCGGCCCATACGTGAGAGACGACCTGTACAAGCTTCTTAACCACCATTCTAGTTCAGGTCCACTAACCGCCA
>LUCH01000846.1:0-28637 GCA_013368495.1 Paragonimus heterotremus | reverse complement strand
TGACAGTACCGCTTCAGTGTTCATTCTCGACATGGTTTCACGCTAATAGCTTCATTCGATTTCTGTTTTTCCCATCTCCAAACTGTCTAACATAATTTTTCCCCAACCAACGTAGAGATAGGCACACGATAAGGTATTTCTCCCCAACTCTGGAGTAGTCTAAGAACCCAGAATAGGAGCTGTGCGCACCCGATTGGTGAACAGTCAACATGAATGTACAGATGCAACGAAATTTTCACACAAGTACGTGTTGGTCTATCGAAACACATCAGGTAACTTCCTCAAAAGTGAACCACAGTCAACTAATTGACGAGAAAGATCTTATCTAAATTGTCGCACGAAATTTTAAGTGCATTTCAGTGTTCTACCGTTCTTAAGAAGCATAAATAAACCATATTAAATCAGAGGTCGAGCAATACATAAATTGAGCATTATTCGCAATACGTTGCAACTTCTGAGTTCCCAGACTTGTTAACCCCTTGTTGTAATTCAACAGTGGTACATATAATTTGAATAGAGCAGACAAAAGACTGACATTACAGCACTTATGCTCGAACAGATTGTACTGCACTTCTACTGGTGCAGACGAGTTGAAATGTACAAAATCCTAAACCATAAGACAATCACAAAAGATCAAAGTTCGAAATCAGTTCGGTTGCTTCTAAGGCAGCATCAACTTCACAAACGGTTCTTTTTGTGTGCACAAAATGGGTGACGATGTCTGCTTGAAATGGCCTCGACATATCGTAGCAAACGTTTGTTTCCAGTCGAGAACAGAAGACGGAGTGACTTCGATGAGTCAATCAAATGTCGCGTCACTAAGTAATGGTCGACAGTCGATAACGCTGGCTCCTTCCGGATGTTTGCTGTCGAGTTGCTTGATTGTGTGATTGTTTGTTGAACCCATTTCGGCAACCCCGGTTCCAAGCTGGCGATCAGTTAAGCCAACATGGGATGCTCCGCATTCACATTTGTATTCATAGATTACGCTTGATTTGGTGAACTGAGGCGTCGGTTGCTCAACCGGGGGCGCGAGAACTCTGACCGACCCGTACACGATCACTGATTTCGTGGCAAAGAATGTGCGTATAACAGCTGACCCCAGACGTTGTTCAACTATTCGACACACATTGTCTCTCTTGAACGGCAGTTGCAGAACTACTGTCTTTTTGGCGACTGTGGGTTCAGAATTATTTTGTACATTGTTGGTGTTGAATTTTCTTAAGAACCCTCCCGGATAACCGTTGTCTTACAAATTCTGTTCATCACCAAGGGTCTCACTAGTACAAAGCCGTCTGATCCGGTCAAACAGCGTTCGTACCAATCCTCTTTTATATGCTACTGGAACATAATTGTCAAAGTGTAGGTACTGACCGGTCCATGTATCCTTTCGATATATAGCACTTTGAATGGATCCATCCGCTCTCCTAGTTATGTTGATATCCAGAAACGGCAGTCGGCCATTAGTCCCACCTTCTAAAGTGTAGCATGTTTGGGTGTAAACAGTTCATTTGGTCTAGCACATCTGTTGCCTGCCTCTGAACATCTGTGATTATGTTATCAGCATACCTTTTATAGAGGACCAAACTGTCCAATTTGCTTTTTCAGTTTGACCATAAAGATATCGGCTAAAACTAGAGCAAGTGGACTGCTCATCGGGACTCCATCAATATGAGGAAAAGCCTTACCTTGAAAGTTAAAGCCTACGTTAAATGTACACAACAAAAGAAGGCGTACATATAATTACCAAAACGCGGACTCGGACTCCGGTTACGTTTTCCTGAGGTAACCGTGTTGACCTCACATTAGGCACGACGGAATTGTCACATGCAAATGCCCAGCCACAATCGTTTGAAAACAACGCGAAAAGCAAGACTAGTACTTCCTTTCAGAAGGGATCGATTGAACAATCTACGGGAACGCAAAATCTACGGTCAGTTGTGGTTGTGTCATGTGTGTTCGGTTTTGTGCTATGGTTCAGAGAAATGACCCGTCCGTATCAAAGATATCAACAGATTTGTTTGGCCACCGTGGTCTCCGCCAAATAATCTGCAACAAGCGGCATGACAGTGTAAACAATGCAGCCGTTCGCCAACGAGTAATTCGGAACGTGATCATCTTGTCAAACAAACAAGCTCCACGGCCTGTGATGGTTCAGTCAGGTATTCCGCGTGCCAGCTGAACGTCTTCCACCCTAGACATTATTTACTCAGAGCATCAGCAGTTGGGTAGAATCGCGTGGCGATCAAGCGAGGATATGGTCACGAAATATAAAAATCCCTATATTTCATTGGATAAGACGAGTAGAAGTCGCAAGCCCAGTCAGAGTTTTCAGAATCATTCAAATTGCTAGTAAGATCTATTATCTGCCGTGCTGCAGATAATGACACACTTGCATCCACAGCATCTTTAGTACTTGTTAGTTCTGTTTTTACCACTTTCATCTACGTTGTTAATTTCCTCTTCTAAGTTGATCCACGTCACTGCTGCGATGAACGGTGGCTTGAGTTACAGTCTTCTGGTGAGCTTCAAGGCCGATAAAAAGATGTCCAAATTATATTGACCTAAATCCCGTACTAATTGCCAGAGATCGAGTATTAGGAATTTGCTGCATCCTGCAGTAAAGATAAAACGACAAGTCCGATGGCACTGAGGAAACTTCAATTTATGGGAGTTTCTCGTTTTATTTTACGCACACGAAACGAAGGGACTTTGTGTGCTTATAAATAGTCGGCTTTTCTTTGTGGTAGTTACAGTTTCGCTAGTAACTTTTATGAACAAAGCACGCATATTAATTTTACTTAAACGCTATATATTATTCGGTGTAAAACGGGCTGAAGGTGGAGATCCTGGATTAATACGTGACTGCTTGGCCCGAATAACTGTGTTGCGGATATTGTTGAGAGATGGACTAAAGAAACATCAAGAGAAGAAATTAATCTCCAAAGAAAGCTGACACGTTTTTGTGGCACCGTCTGCAACTAGGTTTACGCCAGGAATAATGCCATCCTTCCTCACTTGTGAATCACAGCATGGAACTCTGGATCATTCACCACAACCCAACATTTCAGCACAACTTGTCCCTTAGGTCACCCAATGTCAAGACACAATTATGTCAGCAAACAAAACGGTTATTTGCTAAATCAGATCGAGGTGAACACCAAACCACTGAGTTCAGACGTTCTGCATCACCTTCTTGATGTCAAATAGCCAGTTTAAGATGAAAGCGTAAAAACTACCACGATGACAAAAACGTTTATAGTAAAACATTGATAGATGGTCCAAGAATCTCGGGTAAAATCGAAACAAGTGTTGTCAGGACAAGGAAGGGCCTAAGTACAGGATGGTCTACGGAGCATGAAGAAAGCAAATATACAGCAATCAACGTATCTTCTCATACACAGCTATAATTAGCGTATATATACAAAAACATACATGGAGAGAACAAACACAGTTTGAGCCATTTTCGCAACCCATATGAGAAGACAGATGATTAAAAACCACGAGAATAAACAAATTAACAACTCCGGAGGATGAAAAACGTGAGCCGGAACGCGTAGATAGACATTCAGGGAGATGGTAGAACAGGTGGATTGGCGCCCATCAGCGTTTGGATCGTGTGCTTCGAAGCGACCTCGTTGTGTACGTGGAACACTCGGATACCGCTTCGGATTGATTGGTCCGATTTACACGTTTTGTGCGGGTTCGTTTAGAAAAATGGCTGCTCAACTGGTCTCGAAGTGCCAACAGTTTAGCCCGAGCGGCCTCCTGCACAGTGTTGGCAACCTGTTGTTTGTGCCAGTTTAAAAAGTTCATGAAACGCACCAGATCCATTTCCAGACCCTCTCGAGCTGTCATTTCTTCGAACGGTTTTGCAGTTAGGAAAGGACACTTGGGTGAATGTCTTCGATGCTCAGAATGTGGATCGTCCTATCAAAATGTGATAACAGGAACAACGAAGGCAGAAAGCTAATTAACTGAACAACAAAGTGACGTATCTCAGGTGAGGGTGGTCCACATGGTAAAGTTGTGGAGGGGCGCAAAAGACGTTGGTTTTGCTACTACGGCCGAATCGTTGTCACAATAGGATACTTCATAAAAATTACTTTACTGTTCTCCGGTACAAATCCATGGTTAATTAAACACGTAGTAAAATGAATAACATACCAATATTTTCCGCAATTAAGAATTATAACCTTCAGCACAGAACGTGAACGCTCGCGATGCCCAGATATAATCATGCTAGTTCATTATGCTACTTATAAGTAGCCCGAAAAACTATCATTTTTCTCACAAGTTTCGGGCGGAAGTACAGGAGAAAGAACTAAAACCGATCACCAGATTTGTTCGATTTCGATCAAAAAGTTTGAAACAATTACTAGACCCCTTAAAAAAACAGAAGCAAGTGAAAGTAAACCACCGTTCAAAATACGTCCAGCTAATACGAGATCAGTGGTTAATACTGACAACTGATCGCCATTTCGCCAAGAAAAGAAAACAATCTCCGGTTTCAATATAAAGGCGGTGGAAAAGGTCGCACGATAAATATCAAAAAAAGTGTAAATGTAAACGCCTAAAATCGAAGTGTCCAAAATTTTCAAAATAAATGCCCAATCCTGAGTGTGGATAAGGAGACACTGCCTAGACTAAGTCATGCGACTTCCAATTCCACTCTTCGTTAATTGCATCTACTTCACAGACAATTCAGTCAAACACCGGCAACCACACAACTGAACCCCATCAACCACTATTTACCCTCAGGTACCTAACACCATGAGTCGAAGAGATACTGTAACGTGCGGTTGAAACCAGCAAGCGCGCACAGGTTGAATTTGAATCGGTAACGGAGCGTGCTGCTGTGTTGTCGGCGCCGTTTTAGTTATCGTTTGTGTAAGTCGTGTGCATGGCTTACTGGGCCTTTGGCTCATGTTTGTTTTCTTGCTGTTTCGTTTTCTAGGACTTGTTGGAACCCCTACTTCGGAAGAACGCTGTCCCCTGGTGTCTCCACGTTACCCCACATCTGGTCCGCAGGTGTGTCGGACAGTCACGTGTAAACAGCCGGCTCGCATGTTACAATACCAGTTCAGGAGGCCAATGTAACTAACAATGGCCAACCCGCTGACACTTTTTTTTCATTCATCTATGGTACGTTATCTTTCAACCTCACACCTGAGAGTGGACGGCTACGGTATCCACACAGTGCTCGGCGTGACAGCCGATCGACTGGCAGTGATAGCACAACTCAACCGAAAGAACTGGTACCCAAATAACAACTGAACGAAGATCTGTCCTTAGATCTCATTGCTGCTTACACGCCAGCGACTTTCAAGCTGATATCCCCACGACAATACTACGAGTTGATGAGAAGTTACCACGTAAGTAGATGAACTGTACATTTTAGAATGCCACTAAGGACAGCGTTGGGCATAAACGGAAAGGTGGGCAACTCTGGTAAACACCAGTCTAAGTGAGAAACACCAGAAATAGTTAAGCGTTAATTTGCAACCTGCTCGCACAGTGAACACAATTATCTTAAAGGACTACGTATTTCTTCTGACTCCTTCATGAGGAAGATAGTTGCAGATAACCTTGCCAGCGATGGAATCGAAGAAAAAGATTATGCTTTAAAATGCACTTGTTGGTTGCAAATGCGTATACTGAGATCCCAGGACCCGGCGCAGAAGAAAAGCGGCTCAAAGCATCAGCAACCAGGTAGGAGGATTAATCGCAAGAGTCTGTCCTTCCTTGCCTCCGAAGGGTCGACACAGTAGTAAACTAATGAGTAACTTGGACATAGTAAAAACAAGATGGGCTCCTCTCGGGTCATAAGATTAACCTAGTCATAGTAAATCAAACTAGTCCGCACTTCCTGCGTTTTGCTGAAGGGGAACAAGATTAGCCGTCCCAAGAAAACATGATGACCACAGAAACAATTATATACAAGCCTCGGGCTTTCATGACCTAGATCATTCAATACACGCGTCTTGTATCCAGGGCATCGCCAGTTTCTGTTCACTCCACACCACTCGTCTTGCACACACACTTCCGGTTACCGTCTACTGATGTTGGAAAGATAGTAATTATTTTATATGCATAACTATATTGCCTTCCATCATCGTTTATCAAAGACCTGACCAACTTCGTCAGAGCATCATTCACTTTCCAAAGCATATCAGCTGATCTGCTCTTCGATCTATTTCATGACGGACTGGGTGGGCTCGGTAAGCATCGCTCAACCATTGTGGTGATTGAGTTGAATGGTTCACCACCCCTCCTCTACATTCGTCTCATTTGGTACCGTACGTCCAATGAGTGACATGCTAGGACGAACCTATCAGATCATAGGATATATTACGGATCATTTTGCTCTAACACACCGCAGTTATTGATTTAGGCTAGGTGAGACACACTTAATAAGAGTGAAATAATTTGATGCCCGTTGATCTATAGTGAAGAAATCACAAAACCGCGATGAAATTGTACGACCACTTCCTTTGTGAGCATTGGATTATTTCTGTAGGAGGATCGTTTGTCTCAGGTGGCCGTACTGTCGTTTTGTAAATCGGCAACTTCAGCACAATGAACAATGAGCCAGTTGATAGCGCATTTAACATGAGTGAACCCAACTAACGAATTTGTTTATCACGGAAGCAAACCATTTCACTCGGAGACGATGGTGGCCAAAGTTCACTCTATCTTTAGGTAAGATCCAAGCACCGATACACAAATCCTGCTGCCTCTCCACGTGATAACATTACGGTTTGCTGAACCTCACCGGGCAAGTGAACTATGAACGACCAGATAACCTCAGTGTTGATGATAACCGGATCCCCAAACGAAGAGGGACCATTAAGAATGAACGTAGAAAAAGAACTGTTCAGTAGGATCGTCAAGTTGGGATCTGAAACTGAATGTACGTCTGCATATCACATAGGAACGTATGGACTAAGTTACACAATTGACAGTGAAGGTGCATTGAAGAGGGGGTTGAAGTTAACACTATCAGAAAACTATATCGAACGTTCATGTTTTAGCGTAGACGACTGACAATGGATTTCATCCCGACGGTTAGATAGAATTAGAGGTCTCCGGACAATGCATCGGTTTAACATCGATCGTGTATGGATAAAGATTGACCCAGTACGTATGAAGCCACGCCTCGAAGACGGTATAAAGGTATAGCTCGATAAAAGCGCATTGAGTATTCGTTAAGGTCCACGCGAACCATCACAACTTTTGGAGGCATTATTGGCAATACGAGAGTTCGAGATGGTTTCCCATACAACTACAACGGTTTCTCAAAAATAACGCCGAATTTCCGGTATGCATGCTTATAACTACAAACCTGTAAGATACTAGGTTAACATTAGGCCAAGGAGTCAAATGACTGAGCATGAATGCTGAGTTGCAGTTACGGACGACCAGTGGGCATAAGAGGAAAAATTGTGGCTCATTCTTTGCTGGGCCGCATGTCACTGACTTCATATTGTATTACGGTCAGTTTTGTTACACGGTTAACAGAAGTCGACCAACTTTTATTATTATTATTATTGTTATTATTATTATTATTATTATTATTATTATTATTATTATTATTATTATGTGTTCGAACCCCAAACAAGTAGACAGGGAAAATAAACAAATTGAGATTTAATGCAACAAATGTTGACGAAATGTTGGACCCCACAACTTTGTTACGAGATTACTAAGAGTTGTTTAGAACCAACTGATATCAATTTAACGGCACAGTGTTCCCAGTCGCAGTTGATTACACAAAGTACGCGAATGATAACCATTTCCTGTTTAGATAGTAAATAGTAGATCCCGCACAGAAGACTCCTACATTCGCAACATGCGCCAACATTGTTTTGATATATATAATATGGTTTTATGACTGATAGGTAGGGTGAAAATTCTTAACTTAAGAGATCCAACTGCCAAAAATATGAGCCTCGGCACGACACAGTTTCAACGGACAACAGTGAGGTGCTCGATTCCGGTATTAATTCTTTGAGAAATCCTGCTTGAACAATCCATCCCTCGAATCCTTGGCGGAGTCCGTGATACAATGGGTTAACTGGGTAGCTCAGTCCAAATTCGACAGTCCTGCGCTCCCACCGTAATTTCGTAGATCAGTTGATAGAGCGTTCGCCACGTCTGGTCACGCTGCTCCTGTTGCTGATTCGACTCCAGTCAAATCCCAGACTCTTTGAAACTGGATTCCTGAAAACATTTTGTAGCCATTATTCTCGTCTTCTTAAAACCATTCTAAACCATCAGAACAAGTCGAAAAGGATGCTCACAAACCTCGGGACGCAAATCAACGTGAAAACCTTTTCTTTTAATATCACTACTGACGGTCACCCTATGGATTGTCCAAATCTGATATCAACCTGTATCAACTGACTATCAGATTCATTAGAACTCACCTAATACAAAAACAACGTAAATCTCCGACATTCAAAGTTAGGTTTAACAAACTTGTGTTTCAACTACCTGTTCGTTTAACATTCCCATCAGATGTCTTACCCTCGACTTTGTTGATAATCCGAAAAATCACTTCAAGTTTAAATGAACTTTCGCGATTCCTTGTATTTCTGAAGATTTGCACAAAGGAAAAATTTCCTTGAAGGTCCGTAGACTGCCGTATACCATGCACACTACCTACTAAAAATCAATGAACACTTTCGATAGGCTAAGAAACAGCTGTAAACTTTTATCTGCTCAGTGTAGGTTTGTATAATTTCGGGTAGTTAGTACAATGGCCTTTTCAATGAGCAAATCAAAATTAACAATAAGCGCCTGAATCAGATAGAATGAGTCATTTTTTGATTACATTTCACATTAAATCGACCCTTAAACTTTCGGATAATATAAACTCGGCGGAGTATTTAAACTTAATCTTGGTGATATGAATTTCAAAACTGGGCATTTGGGAAGACTTAAAACTGTAGTAGACAAGAAGAACAAAATCATATTGAAAGCTAGTTGAAAAACAACTTTAGTTTTTGCGTGGGATCCGGAAGTTAACGAAACGATTACTTTTCGTGACTTCATTGTCAGGCAAAACGAAAATATACAAAATGGCTACTATGAGTTGATGGAAGATCAAATGGAGGTGTATAAATTGATTCTAACTCAAAAAGTCACTAAACCATTGAGTCAAACAATCCGCAAAGATATTATTTATCAACAACAAGAATTCAAGGGGTGCACAGAAAAGACCGTTTCACCCAGGAAGACTAGCCGCGCTATGGTTTTATCCTTTTTATCTTTCAGAGACAGTGTTTACTGCATCCGTTTCATTGTCGCCATGTGGTTGACTGTTTCAACGATAATTAAGACCAATAAATACCAAATAGCAATCGAGTCCCTATTTCAGAATTTACTCTAATGACGCTGTAATGACCTGGAGATACCTCCGGTCTGCCTGCCGTACGATGTATAAAATCCTTACCAAAATCTTAAGGCACATTGTACGTAGGATCTTAAGGATCTTTGCCTGCCGTCTGCTTGATGCATACGATCGCGTTTTTTGTCTGCATGCTTGTCGGCCTATGCGCGCCAATCGCGCTATACACATTCTTCCGGCTTGCTCGCGCGCTTGACGGTCGGATCCTTAGCCTCTCTAGCTGCTTCGCCTATCGGTGTCGTTTAGCGCTGATCGAAACCAATTGTAATTATCGCATAATATATTTTCAGTCTCCATAATTATCGGTATTTTTATGTCGCGTCTGGTATTGCTGCATGTACCTGAGAAAGCGTTAATTTAGTGCACGTACGCACTAAAACGCGCTCAACTCTATACGTTATATATATATATATATATATATATATATATATATATATATATATATAGTGCCTCAATATTATCGGCCTACTTCCTATGTGCATTGCCAAAGTCGATTTGCCTACCTGTTACCCATACCCGGTGTATGCATGTAAGCAACAGGCTCTATGTCATAGCGAGTTCTTCCGACATGTAAGAAATGACCAGTTCGGCCCTTGTTTCTTGTGAACAGTCGGAGAGGTATTTGAGTCCCAGTTAAGGATACATTAGTTACATTGCAGATCTTTGCCCTAAAGCCCAAAATGATACAGGATCGACCATTTCCGTGATTATAAAGTTCGAAAAGTCGGGTGCAGATACCGTCAGAGTACCGGCTGTATTGAAAAACGGGTGCCATTTTGGCATGACTAAGGTGAACTTGCCAATAGTCGCACTGATTGTCCAAGGCAATGTATGAGCACCCGTAATGCGGCCCATAAACACTAGACAACCTTTTGACCATCAGCTATGCCGTGTGAGTGTGGCCCAGAAGGATCTCTAATATTTAGTTTACCGGTTTGAGTTTTCTTCTCTGGACTGACACTAAACGGGTGGTCATGATGGAATGTGCAAACGTGTGAAAGAGAATAATAAGAATAAAGGTCAGTGACGGAGTCGAATTTCCCGGGTTGATGGAAGGGTCAGTGTGAGTCTACATCCCACAGGGAAACACCAACAATATGATTACGATATATGAGCCTTGGTCACACAGGCTAAAATACGGAATGACTGCAATGTGTGTGTTAACCAATACAACGCTTAGCACAAGGAAATTGCTTGACTTTTCAGTCCAAATCTAAATTTGTTTCCTTAAACCCATATAACACACAACACCCATTCTAATATTAAACTTATCCTTACCTCATATTTTTAGCATGTCCTACTAGCTTGAAATTTACTATTGGAATCACTACTTTGTGTTTTTGAGAGACACGGGTTTCACTTTCATACTGGCTTAACATCCGGCTACCCAGTGTTAGGCAACTGGACTACAAAGATAGTCTGTCCAATCCTATTTCTTCGGGTTTACACCGGATGTGGTGCGTGTAGCAGAAACAGCAGGTGGTGTGGCGTGAGCAAATTGTGATGACATCCGTGAGCAACCGTCCTTCGGCTCTGATCGCAGTAACAGGATAATTCTCAAATAAATGGCGCCAATAGTGGCCACACACAACCCGGGCTAGTACGTAATACCACTCATGTCATTCAAAAAACACGCAGCATCAGATAAACCAAGTAGATAGAAGACGTAATGGACCAAACCACCGAGCCACCGCAATGGCTCAGTGACGCTCATCGAACCCCATCATAAAACAAGATGAAGAATGGATTAGCAGATGTGCATGGGAAAGTTAATGGTGTTTTGATGAAAATGACTGGAACTTTGACGGAAAAAGATTTGGCTTTTTCTATCATTGTTACGTTATTCAGCTTTAGGACAGAAAGCAAATTTGTCGAATAGTCATCGAATATGAAGTCGCCGTAAGTATCGCACGTCTTGCTGTATAAACGACTGTAAATTGTCCACAGTTGACGAAACAAGTGATAACCAAGGATCATAAACTTACATCAGGCTCCCACCCTTCGAGTTCTTTGAAGCAAACGAAACATTGTGCAACATCCTCCATCGCGTTTGAAGGGTGAAACAGACCACTGGCCGCCATTCGCTCAGACGTGCACTTAGACTTGCCAGTGAATGGCCAATTGGCAAAGGTCCGCAGACGGACCTGATAGGAAGAAAGATCACGTATGAACGTGGCAGTTTCGTCTGAACTGCCGTCTGGAGGACTCATAGAAAAATCTGCAATGGAAAGATAAATTCTGTCGATTCATCCAAGAACGACCTAGCTCAGATAACAGCAGCAAGCTTATGGGCTGAATATCGAGTCGTAACAATAAGCCAATAAATAATCATGGCTTCCCAAGCAACGGAGGAAGCTGCGAAGGGTTTGTCCCAGTAAGGCCACTCTGAACAAGCACACACAAGAAAAAAAACAGATAAACAAGCGTTGCGGATGTGAACGAGTCCACATCGTTTGCTGATTTTGTGTCGGCTGAATGTCCATCCATCTTACATCAATGGGGACGGCACGCGAAGAAACAATTGACATTGGTCGATTATTCCCCCTCAACTCTGAATACGCAAGTGTACGCTGTCTGCACAGAGGGCGTGGGGACCCAGAGAAGGGCGAACTAGAGGGCAGAAGTTTCCATCGGAGGATGGCCAACAGTAGGAGAAACGGGAGTCAATGGGGATCATAATCATCAATGTTGCAGTCGATCAGGTCAATCGTCCGTGAGCTAAACGCAATTGATGACACGTGGCAATGAAGGCCGCGAAGAAGTTGTGTGGATGATAACAGGATACAAATTGGTTCTCTGGTTTCAGAGTGAAAACCACTTGATGTTAAAGATACGAGCTAAGATTTGCGTTTTATCAATAAGACCCCACCCCTTAAATTCCTTTCAAGCCAATGACTACATCTTCACGGTAGCATGGTAGTTAAGTAGTTGTCTGTTATGATGAGGATGATCGTCAACTGGAAGTAAACGAATAGTGGAAAATAGCCTGGTTGCTAAGGGTGACGAAGAGGACAGTCAGGAAGTCCCCTATCTACACAATAAAACAGTCTCAATGATAATGGCTAGGCGTTAATTAAGTAATAGATGGTTAATCGATTAAATGACATGTAAATATTGACACAGTTGGGATTTGTGAACGTAATGTCTCTCCAGAACAACTCTCTGCTAACTTAGGTTTTCTGTAGGAATAAGTGAGAAATGTCGCAACTTGACACACAATCGCCGCTGCTGCCGTTGTTCAAAGCAATAAGCACCGAAGACCCTAAGGGCTGCTGGACCTAAATCTCATAGGACATTCAGGAAGTAGGTACCGCGATATGCGGCACAGTGGTTCGTGGGTAATACAAACATTGGATCTCAGAAAACTCCCTGGGGTTTTTAGATGGCAGACGGTACACTCCACACTGAAAAGGTGCATCAGTGGCGATGGAGGAAAACAGACCGAAATGGAAGTCCATGTCTCTATGGCTAGGGCATTAGTCAATAATCTAAGACACCTACGACGACAGAGACATTCCTCTGAAACTCAACGGCCGCGAATATAAGACGACTGTGAAGGCTATGTAAATTTACTATTCAAAACCTAACTGTTCAAAGTGAATTGGGACGCGAACCAACCGCAGGCAGTTGGCCATCAATATCTGCATTCGATCGTTCGCACCGAGTGGTACCAACGGGTGAGCAACAGGGGGGTTAAGAAAAGGGTATGTGACGGTGACTGCCAGGCGAGTTCTTTTGTTCAATCTTTAGGTTTACACAGACTCGGATGATTGTGCCATATACTGAGGATACCAGCTAGTCGTCTGCCACACCGAACACACCGCTGATGCTGCAGTCGATTGGTGTGGGGTGCAGGGCAGACAAATGATTCGGCGAAAAAGAATGAAGCCATTCACCAAGAGGATTCCTTTCTCGAGTTAGAAACCTCGCGGCTCACGGAGGGGATGGCTAAAGACGCTAGGCGGGATGACGGCTAATCGGGTTCAATAACGTGCATGTTGTTGTTGCTGATTGGGTTCAATTAATGACGTGGAGCGGGGAAGGACGTACGCAAGCTGTTTTGCTGAAGAGACCTTACTTTTAGTTACAGCTCAGTTGTTCGTTTGTAAGATGTAGACACCTTGACGTTAACTGTCTGAATACAGACGTTGTTACTTTTAGTGGTTACGACCCATCCTTCTCCCTCTGTTTTTTTGTTTCCTGGTCAGGGCTTGCGTTCTCCTCGGTGGTTGTGTGGCAGTTAGACAGTAGCAAAAACTATTGACATACTGCTGTGTTGATAATGACCACTCTGGGTACTGGAACTAGCCGTGAAATCGCGGGCTGTCTTTTATATTGTCACAGCCATTACCATTTTCGCCTTAGAGCCGTATCAATGAGTAGACAGCACAGGTTTTCATTGCACTTGACAGTAATCCGGGAAATAGCAGAGTAAAAAATAAGTGTGAAACGAGGAAATAGGAATAGTCAACGGAGACTTATGAAATGAAGAATTGATAACCTTACCGATGCAAACTCGTCGCCGACTGCGACATAATGTTATGTTAGGGAATGTTTCCAACAAACCGCGTGGATAATCGCGAACTCACCAGCCGCGCAAACGGCATCTACCGACCTAGATCAGTGTGACGATCAAGGCGTCGATGACCTGCAACCACGTCATTACTTGGCTGCCTTGCAGTCTCTTCTAAATATCAACAGCCACAATGAACAATGCGCAGCGTGGCAAACGTTCCGTCGGCGCGTGGAGTACGTAACGCAACAAAAAAGAACCGCGAGATTTCATTACCTTGATTATCGGCCAGGAAACTATGTAGTTCCCGAATACCCGCCCATGGTGTCATGGGGGTAAGTCAACTTCTGTTCCTGAGATCTGTTTAATCAGCGGTGCTGCAGTGCTTCTTTAGATCCCAATAGGTTCGCATAACTGTTCAGATTTCTGCCCCGTTCTCCTTTGGATCACTCCACGGTTGTGGTCTGGACAGTACAACTGACTGCTGTTTCGTAGGCATTTATGTTTTCGTTGCTCAACTCCCAGCCGAGAGCAAATGGCTTCTGAGCAAACGAGAAAGCAACTAGGGTGCAAACAATGACATGAACCGAGTCAAGGTAGTTGCCTCAAAATGAAAAATTCTTGATAGGTGACAGCGATATTTTTAATCCGCATTTATAGTTAAGTAGCACCAGGTTGATTGTACGGGATCCACTGCCACGGCGCGTGCACGTATATGCAACCCAATAGACTGAGTTCGTGAGATGTGCACAACTCTAACATCCGATAGCCATTGTCAGTGAGTCGCTCCTAGACACTGATCATGCCACCCAGCCGCTTCTCCTCTGAAGTAAGAACACAAAGTTATGCATTCCTGTCACCAGCAAGCACGACAACGTCTGAGTGTTTGGTTTGCCTAAAAAGACCAAAGATTTTGGTCGTATATCGTACATTCGTGCGTTAACCGTCTTCGGTTTGCAGTGACTATATGAGTCACAGCACACGATAACGTCGGAGGCTTTCTCGACGACATCCGAGGTATTGCTTGATGGAACATATGCAGACGGCAGAAATACGTCGTTTTAGTTTGTCGATCAAATTTGATCAAATCATTAGGTCCGACGGTACACGTACAATCATTTACCGGGATCTAGTCAAGCAAGCTGTGCTCTGTCTTAGTGCTCAGTACACCCGTAATTTCGACAAGAACGAAAGAATCGGCTTCACTAGATAACCTAAGAAAGAACCGCTGATCTACAGGGCAACCTAAGTGAATGGTGACACTAGGATCGTAAGAACACATTTAGTTCCAAATCCAAGTGTGCACGTTGACCTATTAGAGAGTATGGAAAGTAAAAGCGGTAACGTTTAACAGTTGTTTCAGCTCGAAAGGATAAAAATTAAATGAGGAAGGAAGTGAAAGTGAGTTGACTGTTCTCTCAGGGCAAAAACAGCTCCTGATGCTTTCCAGTAGTTCATGCCACGGGAGGGGCTGATTCGAGGGGCCACACACTAAAAGGTCCGACAGGCAAGGCAACAAAAGATTGAATTTCTCCGCAAAGTCCTATCTGAAACAACCGATTCAAGAGGCTGTCATGAGACAGTAGAAAGCTCGTCTAACCCAAAGGCGCGATGAATAAGGTATTGCTGCCTGCTTCCGATCACTGGACGTATTCAAAGCTACATCAGGCTTCTGAACCAACCGAGAGGTGACTAGACCATGCTGGATGATATGTCGAAGGCGGCGGTCAACCGTTCGGCAACCACAGAGTTCAATGTTTATAGGTACTCCTTCTAGCCCCATTTTTATTGGGAGAATGACATTTCTGTAACTAATAAAATAGTTCAGATGTATTCATAAAAACGTACCTCACTACTTAAGCGCGTCAACGAAACCATTAGTATGTCATACAATACTGCGAATGTAACTATTTTCCGGCTAACTGCTTCTTTTTGATTTATCAGTCGTGGCAACATCCGGTGCCACGGAAGTCCGAGTCAGCAGATCCCACTAGACCAGTGAGGTGCACAAACATCACGGACACGTTAAGCTGGTGGAATAAATTAGGATGTCCCTTTTTGGAACAGACAACCCGACCTCAACGAAACATTATACGCGCGATCTTTCAAAAACGTGATACAGCGATAAGATCTCAGAATTTAGGAAATACACTGTTAAGTTTAAACGGTGCCTCGTCAGCTCACTGTGCTGTTAATAGGAATGTAATCACGTACCGTAAATAAAACTCGGTAAAATCCAAAGCCGTGCCACGTTCCGGCAGTTATAGTCATTCAGATAACCCTATATATACACACATATATGCTTAAGTCCATGGACCTATACTTAATTTCTTGATGTGAGTGAGACTGGCAGGTTGACCCACGTCACCGACATAAGCTGCCTTGCTAAAAAGAAGTATTACGATTCTAGCTCAGCGCTACAACATTAAGTCCCACTGACCTGTTACGCGTAACAGACTGTAACCACGGTTACGGTAAACCTGACTCGAAGAAGTCGTCCCCTACAGATACATGGTTACTTGCCTTTACCTGGTGTACCTCCTACCCTGTGACTTGGTTTCTTCTCTACCAGATTCAGTCAACCCTGTGCACTCTATGGACCAATCATGTGTCCCAATCAAATGGTCGTCATTGGTTTGCATATGCAATAAATGTGCGGTATAGGTCGGAAGGACGCCTTTTCCAAAACCGAAAGCTTGAGTGTGAATACTGTTGATTTATGGATAATGTTTCAGGAGCACTTTGGTAGTGTTGTGTCTTCACGGCAGTCCCCAAATTTGGATGCAGTTGGGGCGGAGCTCCAATGTTCCGAAGTTCGACCCGGCACTTTGTACTACATCCGATCAATCGAACCTGCGTTCGGTGATCATGAGAGACGCGTTTACGCATGCATCTGTAGTGTACATGTTTTGCGCCAATCTTCCGTTGTTCGATAGAGAAAAAGCGGTCAAACGAGATGTTTTTCATACTTCAACGTCAACCGCAACATCGATGGAGGATTTTGCGCCACCAAATTCGCCACGGTGCACGGCCACCCCTGTGACGTCATCGCAATTTAACCAAGTTCATTTGTTCAGTCTATGTTAGAATTCGTTCTTACTCACTATACTAATCGATCACTAAAGTCTGCACTATTTGTAACCATCAACCGCATAGACGCTACCTTATCTGCCTCCTGTTCTCGTCTATTTGTGGGGTGATTTATTTCCGAGTTTCCAACGTCATTACATCCGACCCTCGTTCACTGTTCATTGGTAGAAGGCAAGAGTCGCCGACTGTGAGCCTCTTCACTGAGCGTCTCGACACCGGAATAAGCAGGACATTAACCATCCTCCTTTCTCTCGCGCGCTACTGTATGCACATCTAGGAGCCGCCTAAAGGCCATACCATTGCATGCTAGCACCACCTGCGATGGTAGCACATTCCAGCTATTGATGACCCATCAAGAAAAACGAAATACAGAGTGAAGTCGTCCCGATGGTTGCTTGATGATCCTGAGAGGATAGCCACCATAATCTGTGCTCACTTCGGGGAGAGAAATCTGCCGAGTTCTTCGCTCATGTCACTTCATGTCACTCGTAACTCTAGTGGGACATGTTCACATACTCTAGCCGCCGGTTATAGGACAGGCCTCTCGTCCCAACAACCATAGGCGTGGCCGCCCTCTGCACTCTTTTATGTTGAGATACCTCACTCTGTGAACAGGGGAACACTGCGGCGTAGCCGTACTCCGATCTCGGACGAACATGACTTCTTCCAGATCGTCCAGAATTTCATTTCGATTCTGTCATTCGTAATTCGCACGCCGTTGGTTCATCTGATCTGTCCGGCTCATTCATACAATTCTGCCAAGGTGTGATTTTCGCAGCTTTTAGCGTTCCTGATTGGTGTGCATGATGCATTTGGAGACAGGGACTGTGCGATGCTGGTTATAGCGTTTATTCATGTTCCTTCATACCGTGTGATCTTAAGTATGTAGCGCCCTTGATTGGTGCATATGGTCCATTTGGGCACATATACAGCATCCCATGTCCTCACTAAGGACAACTTAGGGTCATGTACAATAATCCAACAGTCTAGATGAACACGATTCCGCTGCCAGAATTCTGACGTCTCAAACCATCAACGAGATATGAATTGACGCGGAATTGAAATATTTCTTCGGGCGCTCAGATGGCCATAATATCATTTATTTCTACAAATATGAACCATTAATTTACTCAAGTTTGTGGAGCATCTGATAACGGAAAGGAATTGGCTATCCGGAGTCTACTCTGTCCGTGTTCTCATTGGTTAGTGTAGTTAGGAGTTTGGAGGCCAATTAATTTCATGTTTCAACTTTAATTTCAATATTAAAGCCAGGACCTGATGATGATCCGTGACTGTTGACATCCTGATCCAGCTTGTGGTTCGGTCGACACCAGTGCGAAACAAACTGTAGTGACCAACGATCGCGTGGCTTCTCTGAGGACCCATGCTGCAACCGTGTCTTCTCACCTGTCTATTCTGTAGGCATGATTCCGTGAACGCTTGAAACAGGAAGCCTGATATGAATTCAGTGCCACTTTCTTCAGTCATGCAACTGATTGCACGCAACGAATGCCTGCCCTTTTCTTAACGACTCATCTATTATTTTATTCTTCAAGGTCGTTAACCCGAACCTATTCGAGCGTTGTGTAACGCACTCAAAGGTTCACGCATTTTTCGCTTGGCGCGCTTTTGATGGCTGCCGAGTGGGTTTTGGCCCATCTCGCGTTTCTTTTATTTGTCTCTTGGTTGCTGCCGTTGTTCCCACACTAGGCTAGAGCTAACTGCTTATCATATTTCCAAATTCATGCTGGAAATATACGGTTTGTTTCCAAACCTCACTGTGTTCTCTAGTTTGATGCCTATTAGGACTACGTTACGATTGCTCTCCAGGGAAGGCGTATTGAATTGTTAGTGGACAAGGGTCTAGCGCATACCCACTTGTCCCCTACAACACTACGAAATAATGAAAACGCCGCCAGCTCGGCGGGACGGTGACACACAGGTTGACTAGGCAGAGTCCGTTGTCCGGCACCACTTCACAAAAGCGCCAGCTTATCCAGTACATTGGAAATCCACTCTGAGGGTTCCACTTTGGCCACTTCTGCAGTACCCACTTCGACGTCTGATATTGAAAGCAGGAAGACGATACTGCCCAACGTTTCCGACTGAAACTTCAAAAACTAGGTCCTCTGGAGTTCCAGCGGTATGCAAGCTTTGTCTTGACAGAAATGGCTGATGATGTTCCTTTAAATGACACAGCCAAATGTCCTGGGCAAATCGTTGGCGGACAATCATCCCTTTTCGACATCTCACATCATGGCCTCCAAATGACCAACATCCGATCTTACAATTTTATCACCTACACCGGAAACTTCATTCAAGAATACGAGCCCTTCATGCTGTCCTCCGTGACCAGTGATTGCTTCAAGGCGCTGATTTTCGCCACGATCGTGCAGCGACATTCTAGACGATCACTACCGAATATCAGGGGTTTATCGACCCCCAACACGATACCACGACATTCAAGCAGTTTTCAAGTCCTCTGTCATTTTTGTGTATCCAGTTTCTATGCTCCGGTCACTCTCACCCAGATGAGTATTGACCAGCCGAATAACAGCGGTCTTCGAAGCCTCCTACGCCCTGTTGACAGTGCCCGGACTGATATTATGTACGCTTGCATAGCATTCACAAGCGCAAGTGATAAATATGAGATCTTCGAGATGACCAGGAAACTGTTTGCCGAACAAACAAACAAGTGATATCACAACGCAGATCGCAGCTTCGCGGTCGAGGACTCATGAAGCCGACCCTCCAAACAAACTTCATTTCCGCTGCGTCCTTAGTCAATTTTCCTTCAAGGCGTAGACATTATCCTGACATTCATTGGAAATGTCCTTCGATCATAGTTTGACACCGCCTCCGGCATTACAATTCCTGTCGAGGAAGTTAGGTGACGATATTGGTCTACCTGACGTGAAATCAACCACCCACCATGCCCGTAACGCTTCAGCTGTCCCCTGAAAGTTATCTGGCAAACCATCATGTGAGCTCAGCTTCAGCGAAGCTCTCTTCAAAGGCAATTGCTATATCACGTATTAACCGGAGCTGGACGTGATGGGGCTTACCTGAGCTGATGAGATGAACCTGTTGGGGACGTTTATCAGAAGCTAGGACAATAATGGTGCTGCCGAGGAGGGTCCAGTGGTTTTACGTCCCACGATTGGTCCGCCGGGCATCACCAACAAACTTTTCCGAAGGCAATTTGCATTCTTCCACTATGGCTCAGGATGTTGCTTCAAACCAACAGCTATCCCGCATCAATTTCTGAGCGTAAGAGCAATTTTCCGGTCAGAATTTCCAATTTATCACGTAGTGTTGTCTCTCGCCAACAAAATGTTCACAGGAAGCGGTGTCCAAAATCCTGTCAACCACTCCGCTTAAGCCGTGTCAATCGTCATTGTCAAGAAGCCCCGTGGAGTCGTTGTATCGTGCGGTTGCTGAATTTGTTGGAAAGTTCTTCGCAAATATATCTGATGCTCAAATTTTGCATTTGGCCCCTTCGCATATAACTGCTTTTTAATTTTGCAACTCAACTAAACATATTCACTGAGAGATTTCGATTTGGCGGCCTGAAGAGTATTGTGTAAAGATTGACTTTTACGTGACGCTCCTCGGAGGAGGCGAACTTCCGTTCTCCTTGGATTTTCAAAGGGAGTTATGAGGTAACTCTGTATATTCATTCTGCAGTGTTTATTCAACTTCAGTCAGTCGAGTCTTGTATTCACGGCATATTTCCACCATTGATACCGATAGTCAGAATTAATGTACGTAGCCGATTGCCTTGCATATCACTGCTTGTCAAATATTACCGTAGAACCGTCGATCACATTTTGTTTTGAATTCGTTGGCCGTTAGCTCCCTGCGCGTCACTGAAAGATGACGCGGTAGCAACAAGCAGTGAAAATTTGCGCCCACTTTTCTGCAGGTCTCGGTACTGTTCTGTGTATGCCTAAATGTCCTAACCGTACAACCAGTTGCCTATTCACAATGTTGCAAAACGATCAGTGTCATGTAAAGTATGAACCAATGAACGACTATATACAGGCAAAGGTCGTAGACTGTTCGAAGGAGCTTTGAACCATTAACAAGTATCGCTGCTCGCGCTAGTATCAGCCTCCTCTATTTGGTGGGCAAACAGCGCCGGCAGTTTCCCAAAAATCATTGGTACGACGCTGATCGCTGCTTAAGGCGCAACCGCCCACCTTGACGACATCGTTTCGACCGGAGCCGAGGAAGCCTGGACGATGGAACGCTTGGATCAGGTTGTTGGACGTATAGTCGATTGTGGATTCGGTTTTCTCCAGGAAATCTGTAATTTCTTCATACACCTAATCACCATCGATCATGAATGCCACCGTCCAGATCCCTAAACATCCAGACTGTTGGCGATATTCCACCACCCTCAGACATCTCTAACTTGCAGTAATTTATGGGTCTCAAAAACCAGGACGGCGCGTTTCGTCCGCCATACTGTGCATCGGGGCACCCCTGAACAAACTGTTAACGGGCGGTACCTCCTAGAGCTGGCCCACTAAATTCTAAAACCCATTCGACGGAGTAAAAACACTGTTCAGCTTCGACGGCCTCGGCACCCACTTTGATCCAATTCCCCAAGTCGCGGTCGCATCGGACTCTTCAAACTACCCAGTGGGGCAGTCTTCTAAAATCTTCAACATGGTTACTCCCCAAAAGCACTTGTTCACGATGCTTCCCCTCCAGCGTTCTTGTTGGAATGCAATGCCAACTCCGTATGGTCGTATATTTTCATTTCGACCATATATGTAGAACGCCGAAAAATGAAGCCATCTCAGGCTATAGGAAAACCCAATTCATCTCGGAAATGGCAATTATCGTATCTATAAAATTTGAGTGAGTGAGCTAACGCTAACAACGGGTTATTTATGCGAAAATGGTGGAAAAAGTTTTCATCACCAAACTAGCACCTTGGGACTCATTCGAAGAATTCCAGTTTTTCCATCAATGCCGCTTATTTACAGCTCACGGGCTGTGTGTACTTTGCCTGAACTTCCCATTTTAAACTTCTAAAAAATATTTAAAAATTGAGAATTAGCGTCAAAACGACCGTTTTGCCTTTTGAATGACCTTCAAGGCGGATCCTGTGAAACGGATAATTGTCAATTTTAATTTACTTCTCAATTTTTTAATTTGTTGCTTATTTTACTTCCGTTTGTTGATTTTTCATTTGTAGGGAACGGATCTTACTGCGACCTCCAAGGCGATGTTTGAGAATCGTGAATTTCATGCTTTCTCACAATTCCATGGATGCCCCCAGAAGCACCTGGATGATGTGGGCGTTATTTACGTTCGTGAGACGAGCCTTGGGCCGAAAGCTGCTTTGAAGTACGATTAGGTAAGGTGACATCGTTTCCTGAAAACCTTGCAGATTTTTTATCATTGTACGACGTATAAAGAGCATAGGAGTGTACGAAGGGGCATGGACGTGTTTAGTGGGCCAACTATTGTCAGTGTTGAAAAATCACTTCTCGCTACACATGTTGCGGATCACGATTTCATGTGGTCCCACGAGGTGCGTATCTAGTTGTAATTTCTTTCGAGTTGAAGCAAAACTACCCCCTCAGGCGTCTGCTAAATGAGTCCTATCCTACGAATCGTGGACTCACTATCAGCGAATTAAACCAATGCAGAACTTTGTCCCGGTACAACACAATAACTGCTGACATTAAGCAGTATGTAGCGGATGGTTACGGGAAGTTTGTCACGACCGCCGACGCTAGAAACATCCGCCGCAAATCAAATCCCGCAACGTCAAGTGAGCTTCTTACGTAAATTTGGTCACGGAAAGTTAGAACAACTTGGTGAGGTGCCGTCGGTCACTAGTGCGATGGGTCTGGTGCGCACTATGGTGGATGAAGACAACAGACGTACGTACTTCCGTCTCGCCTAGCGGACGCAGAGTGAACTATTCCGACGTTTCCGGTATGTTCTGAATATGGATGCCACCCACGGAACAAACGGGCACAAGTAAGTCCTTGGATATTTCCCCATATATTCAAAGCTGGAAGTTGCACTGCTGTGGCGCCAATCAACCGACTTTTCACCCTAAATGTATCCAAATGGCACACGTAAACGAGCTTCCACGCTGTGGTAAACAGCTTCAACCTCGGTCGCATAGTACATGCACATTTTGAGTCCTTATTTTTGTCAGTTCCCTCCACTTTAGCCGTTGCTCGCACTTCGCCAGTGATTGTGGGAAGCAAGTCCCGCACACCAACCACAACGGATGTCGACCTAGATTGGTTCGCTGACAATGTACCGCTTGCACACGGGTCGAAGAAAGCGCAAACCAACAGCACCTGGAATGATCATCCTGTTGATATGATTAGAGAAGGTACGTTCCCTCATATATGCGTACACAGATTTCTTACAGATATCAGATGCGACGAGAGACATGACGACAAAGACTACATCTGATACACGGTTTCAGTCATCCGGGAGGACACCCACAACATGAAAACCGAAGGCTACATTCTATGCTGAAAGAAGCGGGGACAGTGTGTACATTTATCCACAATTATCAAATACATAAGTAAAAGTTCTATCCCCACGTTGTTGTCCCCAGTGACTTCACTAGTCCAGCCATGTGTTTCGGCATTGGGAACGGTTTGGCATAATTTGTAAGGTAGGAAAAATGGACGGAGCAGTTATAAGTGTCTAAGCATGGAGTAGAGTTTGGCGTAACTGGTAAGGTAAGACAAATGGACGGATCAGTTATAAGGGTCTAGGCATGCAGTAGAGTTGGGCAAAACTCGTAATAGCTTAAGTGAACCGGACGGAGCAACTACTAGCATGAGTACATGTGACATGCTTAGGCGTTGATCATAGCTTAAGTGAACCGGACGGAGCAACTACTAGCATGAGTACATGTGACATGCTTAGGCGTTGATCATAGCTTAAGTGAACCGGACGGAGCAACTACTAGTGTAAACGCATCCTACAGACTCAAGTCTCGTACACAGTTTAGTTCAACTGGACGGAGCAGCTATCAAGGTAAATAAATGCGGTATAATTAGGCGTCGATCGCGGGTTAAGTCCACCGGACGGAGCAGCTGCAAATATCAGCGTAAGGCATATGAATCTGAATAACCAACGCCTGCAGTAACGTCGATGTATATTGTATAATTCACAAGATTTTCGTGTGAAGCATGGCAAACAGCAGTTTGCCGATCATGTTCCTAGGATTTCGTCTTCGCCCGATGATCTCCCAAAGGTGTGACTGGAACTGCCGTTCGTTTGATCCAGGTATGGCATAAAAGTGCCTCTTGCAAGGGACCAAAGGTTTTCCACATTTTTTAGTGGATCACGTTTCAAGGATCCACGAAGTTGTTTGAATGACTGTCCAGTGCTCGTAGTGAGCTGCTTCATCCAAAGCTCTGCAGGCTCCCCATTCGCTCGTGATTATTATGGTGATCGATAGTAAACAATAGAATTAAATACTGTGATAGGCCTACTCGAACACGTCTTCCGATGGGGAATAATAAGTTGTCTGTACTTCGTCTGTTTCCAGGTCAGACCACCAATAACGCAGTTAATGTTATGCTGTACTTGAACGCCTAGCGTAGCAAAATTTTGAATGCTTCTTGTAGCGTAAAAAGGGGATTTCCAAACATGGAATCTTTTCGAACAGAATAATGTTGCTTACATGGTTCACATTTCCGCCGACAGTTGTTTGCACACTCTCTGACCTGAATCGAGTTTTGAAAAATGCAGAACGGTTAAAAACAGTTATCTTCCGACGGAATCCCTAGCATCACATTCAGATGTTGAACCCACGCGGATACTACGACGGTCCCAACATAACACGCATCCTTACCACAAAGGCTGCAACCCCGTATTCTAAACATGAAGTGCAAACACGCCGAACGATATGCCTTCCTGGGTTGGTGTACTCGCCCGGCGCTGAAGTGTCATTAATATTAGGCCAAACTTATGACCCGTGGTCTGAAAACTGTGGAGCACTTTAGATAGCACACCAGAATCTTAAAGGAGGCAGACGGACGGGTGTGTGTGATGATTCGGCTGTCGCAGTAAGGACAGTGCGCCCAACATCTGAATGGGATGCTATAGATTCCGTCTGAAGATAACTTCTTTCAACTGTTCATCATTTTTTAAAACTCGATTTAGGTCATGAGGTGTGCAAACAACGTATAATTATTTGGTATGAGTTCACACTAGTGGCTGCTCCGTCCAATTCATTTGAGCTATGATCAACGCCAAAGTATGAAGTGTGCGTTCACGCTAGTAGCTGCCCCGTCCAGTTCATTTAAGCTATGGTCAACGTTGATAATTAGAAAACGGGAGAATTCAGAACAAACGTGTATTTAGACCGTTGGAGCTAGTTTATAATGGTCGCTTTCAGTTCTCGCCAAAAATGAAATAACCTACTGGCAGAAGTCAGCGCAGTCAGCAGCCGGCAAATCATAGACCAGCAGTCATCGGAATCATAATCGTCCATGATACGAAGATGAAAAGGTTGTAGTTGAAGTGGTAGAAGTGGGAATCAGCATTTTCGTCGGATAAATAACGAATATCAAAGTTGGTCATTGTCTGTCAGATAAATGAACATTGTTCTGCGTACACATGGCAGGCTGCATTCAAGAATAGTCAGAAAGCGATAAGCGAAACAATACGTTCGTTGTTACTGATAGTGAGGGAAGTGTTATCCATGTTCACACTATACCGTAGGTAGAAATAACCATGTGATGGCATAGACCCTTTTCCCAGGGAAATACTATAAGAGAACCAAGCCGAACACATAATTCAGGTGAATAATTAACCAACGGCCAAAGTGGCAAAGCTTTAATCAGGAATTACTGTGATATTTCTTGTACAATGCAATGCAAACGCAACGTGGCCGAGGATTACAAATTAAATTATATCTATGAAACCGCTCGGAATTGAACGTTTCTGCGACATCAAAGTATGTATTTCACCACGGAAATTCCGATGGAAGCACTGTCAGAGAGTAAAATCGTTTAGGTAAGCCAACATGATGCTTTTGTCGAAAAACTGGTGATACATTCTCCTCAACAAAAAATTCGAATATGAACAATTTTAGGGGTAGCTGATTTTTCTCATTGCAACGCAACTGTTATACTTGATGAAATATGTACATTTTCCCCGTAATATGCATTTTAATACCACATAAAAATTTGAAAAATCGCTTTTCGCGCCTAAATGGCCGTTTTCAACTGGTTTCGGCCTTGAAGCACCATACTGGCGAACTACGCAGTTGCCGTTATAAGTCTCGTAATCTCTCCGGCTTGGAGTGTTCTTTGATGTCATTCTTTCAGCAGGTCACCTCGTCTCTATTCCAGCGTACATCCTAGTTACATGGAAAAGTTGACAACAGTAGTACCAACGAGTGATGAAGCATGGTGAACTGTCCTATGTTGAAGTAGGTTATAGGCGTTCCTCACGTTTGTAATTTTATAAGGAGCTTGGTACTCATGTTACAACAACAGTTCGGCTGTCGAAATTATAATCACGCTTTCCTGATTAATTACGTCCAAATTTGAATAAAAGCATGTGTATTCACGTCTGTGACATCAATTCTCATTATATTTCACCTTCAATTCTCCGAAGTAACGCAGAATGCGATTGCGTTGTTTTTCCATTAATCGCCATGCCGCTGAACTACCGCACATTCATTGCTTACGTCTTCGCAGGATTGTAACGGAAATATGTAAGGAACAAATTTGTAAGATTTTGGGATCTGAATCATGTCACAAAATTTCAACAGCTTTAGTAGCTGGGAAGAATTTTTAACTAAAAGATAACCGAGATATTCATGGTCTACCGATTCCACGCAGTGGCCTTCGGTGCCTGAGTTATCAGAGCAGACTTCAATGTCTGAATCCGTTCAACGTAGGGTTTCAACAAAGGGGTAATACACCATAGTAGCTTACAAAATGTTAAACGACTGCAGTCATTTTTGTTTAACCACACAACCCAGAAATGAACATCCGAGCTCGAAGGAGAATAGTTCTAATCTTAAGCGTCAACGTCGCCGTTTGGTTTGCCAGTGTCATTCGTACGTACTCCGAGTGGTCATTTTCTTGAACAGCGTGCCAGAACAAGTTGTCTCGGTTCCGACCACGGACGTAGTTAAGATTAGGCTGGACAAATATCTCAGCGAAGCCTTAAATGTTTTCAGTACGCCTGCATTCCCAAGCAATTTCTGGTGGGAAGGGCAATCGTGATAGAAAGAACTACACTAATCGGTGTGGATGGCATGTTGCGATGTGTTTGTTTTGTATACTGCTCCTGATGAATGTCTGCCTGTATCTCCCCTTGCAAGTCCTGTGGACAAATGCACGTTTCGTGCGCGCTTGTGATTATCTGATGTAGACAACTGGATTCTTACGCCACACAACTTCTCCCATGCACCCATTCACTCTAGTCCCCCTAAACGACGGTAAATATGCACATATGTCGCTTGCAGGCGACTCGGGGAGCCTATTCGTGACCATGGTGCACCAAGTGTAACAGATTTCACGAAAGATGTCCTTAAAAAGGACCTAGGGATTTGGCTGTCGGCTAGTTTATCCTTTTCTTATCACCACCAGACGGCCGCGAAAAAAGGATTTGAGACTCTTTGGATGATAAAAAGAGCCTTTCCCCGAATAGACAGGCATGCTTTTCAATCGTTCTACAGGGTCTATATAAGGCTATTGCTTAAGTGTGCAAATCAAGTCGTATACACCAGCTTGAAGATAAACATACTCGCCGTCGAACGTGTCCAGCGAGTAGCCATCAAAATGGTCACTGGCTGGTTGCATTTCTCTTACGAGTCTCGTCTTAAGATCATCGATCTTTGTCCACTTGAAATTCGAAGACTCCGCATTGATTTAATCCTTACACACTTCATCTCCAGCACAGGTCTCGTGCACCGGTTCTTTACTACAGCAGTTGATAACAATCAAAGGGGTCACAACAAGAAACCCTATAACCTTCAGCTCCGGACCATCCTTCTCTTCAGAGTCACCAACCACTGAAATGACCCTCCATTGGTGGGCGTTAAATGTTCTTCTAGGGAACGCTTCAGTGTTGTTAGATGCTCCCTTACTCAAGAAGTTGTTAGATTAGTGGTTTACTCTGCATTTCTAGATTAGTATTTTACTCTGTTCTCAGTGTTCTCTGTAACCCCCAAGCAATTCAGCAATTCCATGCTCAACCTAGCCCTCCTTTTCCGGAACTGGTGGGGTTGCTACCGTTATCTGTTGGCTACGATAGGTCCGCTTGCTTGATCTTTTCTGCTACCCTAGCGTGGTGGTCAGGCTTGTGTGTGGTTTTGATCCGGTGGGCTGTAATGAGTGCGACCTCGGTCGTTGCAGCTTCAACCCTGTCAAATTGGTCAATAGGGAGCAGCCAAACAACAGGCAGATGCGTCCGTCGTGAGACGTTCGTTGTGTACTGTGTGAATGTGTTGTGTTTCGGTTCGGCTTAATATTTTATTCCTGCCTGATCTGATCCTCTGTTCGTGCGTAAGGTTACTCTGTGAAGCAGGATTGTAGCGACTATAACATGATATTTTTGATAGTCGCATTCACTTGTACATTTGTGATGATTTTGGCTTTTTGC